>CM059193.1:81616496-81668465 GCA_030323885.1 Branchipolynoe longqiensis | reverse complement strand
CCCTTCCCCTCCCCCCCCCTCCGGGGAGATGTGGGTTCGGGTCCCACTCTAGGCGCAATATTTCCCATTTTCATCACCCCCAGAACACTGGTTGCCGTGACCATGATCCTGTACAAGCTACGGACTGTACAGTTGTTGAACCTGCCCTGTGTATGTGTAAGTGCACTGTCTGTATGTATGTAATTGTAAGCATTCAGAGATTTGCAATTCCAGGGGGACAGATGTGGTGGTCTGCGCTGACCTCTCAGGCAGGGAGCCGCATAGACAGGTGGGCCCGGGTAGTGTGGTGATATCAGGGAGCCTAGGTGGTGTAATGGTTGGCACACTGGCCCGGAATGCAAACCGGCCCGGAATGCAAACCCCTCCGCAGGTAGGCATGAGGTGACGGGGTGGGGTGGGGGGGGGGGGGTACCTGGCACTGAGTCAGTCAGTGAGGATCAAACCTGTGGTCAAACTCAAAGCAAGAAGCACCGAATCTGATGATACGCATACCAGCAGAAACAAGGAAATCGTCAAAAGAAACCTCAGGCGAGAGTTCACAACAAAAAGACTGAGCATTGAAATACTGCCTAGTTCTATATCTCCTCACCATGATCGCGAGGGATCTTTGGACCACTTCTCAATAGATGGAACCGTGACTGAGATGGGATGCCTTGTTCGGCTGTGATAGGTTTGGTTGTCTTTGTTGGGTTTCTTTGCTGTAAATATAGCTTATTCATTAAATAAAGTCGTTTGTCAGCGCCGTGGCACTGGTCTTCCAGCCATGTGACTATACTGTTATTTACAACATATGTATATGTAATTTGGTACTCTCATCAGCCGCTAGCTCAAGTCAGGCGAAATAACAATATTAATCATTCTAAGACTTACATAGCATATAGTTGAAAATTCACAGATGAGATAGTAAGTATATGTTCTGCACATAAATGTGTATTGATTACGGAGTGGTTAGGTGTATGGTTGCCCTTCGCAGGTTTGTATACATGTAGTGTGAATTGCCTAATGGTCACCGTTTTATTGTATCTACACATGTGGAAAACTGGACGGGGTGGCTGAGTGGGTAGGGCGTCCGATTCCCTTGCGGGAGGTTATGCGATCAATTCCCAGCTGAGTCAAAAATCGTAAAGACTTACAAAACTGACACAAATAAATATTATATGTCAATACCTTGCTTAGCGATTGCCATTACTTGTCTTGACAAGAACTGGTTGGCTAATACCCCTGTCACATTATGACGTTTCTCGTAAAATCACTTTTAATCGTCAAGAAACATCAAACTTTTCGGCGTCAGCGCAACGTATTGGTAGCATGCGGCCGACGTTGTGGGAAAAAAACACAAAAAGGTTTGGCGCGCCATCCTGATATGACCTTGGATGTAGCTAGGATGTAAAACAACAAAGCAACAGTTTGGCACAATGACCCTCATGCGCGTGCGGCGTGTGGCTAACGTTATTCCAGCGATGTCGACGTGCTTCTGACGTCGCCGTAATGTTGGCACCCGCGCGTTGTCGTGCGTTGTTGGTCGTCGAAAGTTTTGTGCAAGCACAAAACTTCGCCGATCCAATGCCGCGTGCCGCCGACCCTCGTCGACCGTCACCGTCCATCAACGAATACCAACATGCGCCTCACGCGTGCCTAGTGCTTCCTGACATTTCCCGACGTTCCGCCAAAAAATCACATACGTCGATGCGCATTGGCGAGAAGCTTCGTAACGTGACAGCCCCCATAATAGTGTCAGGATAACGTGGTAGGAAGGTATTGATCGATGGTGCCATTAGCATGGTATCCCACTGGGGAAACACTATAAAACCGTCACTAATGCGTATTGTACAAATCGGTACCTTACATTTATGAGATGATTTGAGATGGTTGGTAGGATGTAAAACCCCAATAAGCTAAACCGACCATATGTGTGCATTCCTCCACCTTGAGTAATAATGATGCGTGTTTGCAGTGTTTGCAGTGTTTGCAGTGTTTGCAGTGGCGTAAAACATAGGGTTGGTGGGTGATATTAAAGTTAAGCAACCACACGCCAGGTATGTATTTCTTACTTTGGTATAATGTTCCTCTCCAAGTCGCACTTTATTGAAATAATCCACGAGTGCTGCAGCTACAGCGAAGGCCACGCTGGTGCCTTGCTATTGGATATTGAATATTAAAAGAAAATAATTATAGAAAAGATCTGGATGAAATATTGAAAAATGTATATGGATGGGTTAGGGTTGTGTGTGTGCTTTGTTGCTCTAATTGCTATAGTGTGGAGCAGACGCATGTGAATAATACTGAATAATGCTAAATAAAGTAGAATTTGCAAACGTACTAAAAGTGGGGTGGTAACATTGTTAACGGTGGGGTGGTTACAGTGTTAACAGTGGGGTGGTGACAGTGTTAACAGTGGTTGACACAGGGTTAACAGTGGTGTGGTGACAGTGTTAACAGTGGTTAACACAGGGTTAACAGTGGGGTGGTGACAGTGTTAACAGTTGTTGACACAGAGGTAACAGTGGGGTGGTGACAGTGTTAACAGTGTGGTTGACAAATTGTTAATAGTGGGGTGGTGACACTGTTAGCAATGGAGTGGTGACAGTGTTAACACTGGGATGGTGACGGTGTAAACAGGGGTGGTGACAGTGTTAACAGTGGGCTGGTTACAGTGTTAACAGTGTGGGCTAACAGTGTTACCAGTGGTATGGTAACAGTGGTAACAGTTTGTGTTTACAGCGTTAACAGTGCGGTGGTGACAGTGTTAAGAGTGTGGTGGTGACAGTGTTAACAGTGGAATGGTAACAATGTTAACAGTGTGATGGACACATTGTTAACAGTGGGATGGTGACAGTGTTACCAGTGGGATGGTAACAGTGTTAACAGTGGGATGGTAACAGTGTTACCAGTGGGGTGGTAACAGCGGTAACCGTAGTGTCACCATTATGTTAATTGTGTGGAGAACTCAATCCAAACAGTAGGGTGATGACAGTGTTAACAGTGGGGTGATGTTTAACAGTGGGGCGATGACAGTGTTAACAGTTGGGTGATGACAGTGTTGACAGTGGGATGCTAACAGTGTTAACAGTGTGGTTGACACGGCGTTACCAGTAGTTGACACGGTGTTAGCAGTGGGGTTGTAACAGAGTTAATAGTTGGGTGATGACAGTGTTAACAGTGGGATTGTAACAGTGTTAACAGTGCGAACAACAGTACTCGGTCAGTGTTAGGAGCCTGTCCGGGTGAAAGTGGGGAGGCCCCATCCATTCATGCCACCACCCCCTTTGTAGCTACGGCACTGTGAAGGTAAAACGCGATTGGCAATTGGAAATGTATGTTTTTGATGCCCCTTTGTGAGACTGGTTAAAAGGAAAGTGGATTACAAATAGTATCGGCGGGTGGCACACGTGGGCTGTGATATTTACTCACCAGGCCGTTCCCTATACACACCCACACCCTACACACCCACACACACTCACACACACTCACACACACTCACACGCTCCCTGCTCGAGGCATTGACTTTTCTAGCAGTTCAGATGCCAGGGAGGTGAGTTCTTATACGTCCACGGCCACTTTGTACTGTGTTGGCAAACTGCCCGGCTCGGTTTGTTCCAATAAAAGTGGGCGTTCCTTGTGTCTCCACCAGGGGGAGCGTTAGTAACTAACCGTCTAATCATACTGACAGCTTATCATGTTACCCCGTCGAACATTTTTGTGTATTTGTATTTGGTAACTGAATTTTATGCATATGTCCTGTCTACTCATACTGACAGCCTACTGACCATGTTACCCCTTGAAGCATTTTTTCCTTCTGTAGATTACTTTTATTCATATGTAATTTATGTCATTGCCGTAGCAGTGGTGTTCTTCTGGCAGTGGGTGGTACTGTTATTTACACAAAATATTACATAGTTTAAAAAAAGTAATATTGAAATACACATGCTACAATAAGTAAAAGAATATGAGGTACAGTATTATAGGACTACAACACTTTAGCAAGATATTGGGTTTTTTCTTTAGTATTTTTAAAGCATTTTTTAAATATTCTTTGTCATAGGCCAATATGACAAGGATACCATTACCAGATGCATTTTCTTGCGTTTTTTTACCACCAAATATGGGGGGGGGGGAGGTTTTGGTCGGCATCCATCTAGGCGTAGCCTTCCTGTATGTAAGCCTAAACAAATCTCCAGTAAGTAACTGGGGATTAAGCAACAGCATCATGACTACCCATGTGTTAGTTTGGTACACAAGGGATGCCAGAATCGGTAGACCGCCTGCGTTCCATCCGCAAGGTAGTGGGTTCAAATCCCGGCTGATTACAACATTTATATATTTGTCGCCACCCTGTCTGCCACTTGATATTACTAAACTAGGGCAGGGACTGGTTGGCTCAATGTCGGGATAATATGACTGAGTCGGATATTCTGTGATCGTACCGGGGACACGCTATCCCAGTTGGGCAGCACTATTAAGCCGCCCTGAGTATACACTGTACCTAGGCGGTGACCGTCCTGCCACATGTGTAGTGCCACATATACAGGTAGGTATCAACGTCCTTAGATGTTGCTAGGACATAAAACAACAAACAAACAGGTAGGTATGGGTAGATTGACCGCTTCAGAAAGCCAGCCTAGATTGGCTAATGGTTGTGATGCTTGGCCTGGAATGGCAGAACTGTGGGTTCGAGTCACATTCGAGGCACGGTGTCCCCGTTGTTTGCTACATCTCTACGATGTTGGTGCCGGGACCAGAATCATTACCTGCTTTGTGCACGTAATGATTGGTTGGTTGGTTGTTGGAGTGTTACATCCTAGCAACATCTAAGGTAATATCAGGTACCAACTTGTGACAGTGTGCACTCATGGCAACTTTATAGTGCTGTCCGATTGGGAAATCAGGCTGCTAACATCATGACCCAATATCCCACTCAGTCACATTATCCTGACACTGAGCTAACCAGCCCTTGCCATAGCCTATTAATGCCAAGCGGCAAGCTAGCAAGCGATAAGTATCAATTTTAAAGTCATTGGTTTGCCTCGACTGGGAACCAAACTTCCGACCTTCCGCATGCGAGGCCCGCGGTTTACTAATTAGGCCACCATGCCCAGTCTGCGCATAATGAAAGTGCACTACCTGGATATTTGTAATTGTAAGCATAGTAGGGGACTTGTAATTCTAAGGAGACAAGTATAGTGAGGTGACCTTACCTCCATCGGTGAAATGCCACCTATAGAGCCAGGCTAGGGGTAGGTTGATCGAATCAGGGAGCCTGGATAAACTGACGGTTGAGACGGTTTCCCAAGAATGGCCGAAGTGTCTGCTCTATATTCCGTGTGTTTACAAATTAAAGCTGCATAGTCCGATGAAGCCTTAGATTTTCAAAACCAAGACGCTCACCTAAATTAGATTTTGCATATTTAACTTAGATACTGGTGCACTTATTAAGCATTTTTTTAACATAGAAGGACATACCGAGTCAACATAATACAACTTGTTACTGCATAAACCTGTCAGAGTTTTTCCGTTCTTCCCTAAATTAATTAGACCTGTTTACACTTCAAATACCTCAAAATTATACACTTAAAATACAAATTTCTTCAAAATAAAGTATTGTTATGGGGGTGCTGAAAATGGGAAATATTGCGCCTAGAGCGGGACTCGAACCAACATCTCTTTGCATTCCGGGCCAGTGTGCTAAAAATTACACCACCCACGCCCCTATTATCAACACACTACCCATGCCTACCTGTCTATGTGTTTACTTGCCTGAGAGGTCAGTGCAGCCTACTACATTCGTCCCCCGGGAATTGTAAGCCTTTTAAATGGTCATTTAATGCTCACAATTACATACATACAGGCAATGGACTTACACATACATACACAGGGTAGTTTCAACAACCATACAGCGCGTAGCTTGTACAGGATCCTGGTCACGGCACCAATGTGATGGCCCATAGTCTTCCACACTGCCACACACTCGTGGAAGAACGCCAAGATTGAGTAACAGTACGCTTCAAACTGGTTTATTACAAAACCTCTCTGCTCTTCGTGGCGTCCACAGTCAACTGACCCCCCCCTAACTCGCCAGGTCCCACATCACCTCTATAGGTGGGTGGGGGGTGTGCTAGTCACACGCATTACAGGGCAGCCCAGTCGGGGCTCTGCCCGGTGGCTAGCACAGTTCAGGGTAACTGCGTAGGTGTGCGGCGTAGTGTCTGCCGCCACCGCGTGGTAGTGGAGCTCATGTACAGACTACTACAGTATGGTCGATTATGACAATCCATTCAATATATTTATCTCAGAAGAAAATGACAGAAACTCAAAACTATCTGACAATGCAAGTTAACCTTTCTCTTCCACACTGTGGCAGTTTACCAATCCACTCGCCCAAAAGGTGGCCTTGGCTGCAGGCATGTCGTTACAACACCATCACTCACTCTATCACTGATCCAATAAATAGATCGCGTTGAATTTTTAAATGACTTTATTCTCGCAGTTTTAAGCACAGAAAGTCCGAGTTAATTTTAGTTTCATTTTGTTTCTTAATATATCTGGACGCACATGGAGAGAGTTAAAAAAAGACAGAGATATCCTAGATGGCTTCTAAATCAAACACATACACACACAAATTGGTACTGGGTACACAGTGTGCATGCTGGGAATGGCAGCCTCGGTTTGGTTCACTATAGGTGTGGATGGGGCGACATGCACATTGCTGTGTGTGGCTGTACGCTTAGGGACCGACCTCCTCATAGTTTGGCGGAAAATGGGATGCTTTTCGTTAAGAGGAGTATCCCCTAGCTGCATACATCATAGATAAGTGGTATCCGTTATCTGAAGGCATTTTGCTTTTTGCGGGAAAGCCTCATTTTCCAAAGAGTGGCCATTAGCAGTTATTGTGAATTAAAACATGACATTTCCGTGCAAATCTCTTGTAGCTTTCTACGGCATTTGAACAACAAAACAACCCTAATATATACCAAGAATAATGATAATGTATTACCATGATGCCCATGGAGCTATTTAAAGATAATCATATCAAATTTGTGTAATCATAATAATGTTAATTTTATCTGATTTTTAGAACGAACCTGTTCCAAGGTTGCTTTTCCGCTGTGCCCGAAGCGTGTGTGACTTGTGAAGCTTTACGGTGTTGCATTTGATACATTTTGCATTACTCTCATCACCGCGGTCTGTTATCTTTTGTTGTTTAAACTCACTTAGGTTGCTGTCACTGTGAGAGCTTGTACGTACAAGGTGTACTGTTTGGTAAATAACCTTGTGTACGTGAACACTGCTTAAAGGGCAAGACACACAAACAAAACATCTTTACATATTCACACGTGACCTCATTGGTTGAACCCTGGTCGAGTCAAACCAATGACATAAAACATTATACTCCTCGCTTCCTAACCGGGCGCTTGACATTATTAGGATAGGGCAACGACGGGTTGGCTCAGTATCAGGATAATGTGACCGACTCCATCAACGAACCAATCTAGTTTGAAAGTGCCTAGAGCCTAACAAAAGCTGAAGTTGTCTGTAGTCGCAGTGTGACTATTTTGGTTGGTTGGTTGTTGGGAGTTTTACGTCCTGGCAACATCTGAGGTCATATCAGGACGGGTTTCAACTTGTGACAGTGTGCACTCATGGCCACTGGTAGACCAGTGCCGCCAGCACGATGACCCGATATCCCACTCACTCACATTATCCTGACATTGAGCCAACTAGTGAGTATTTGGGTCATTCAGCTTAATTACCTTCTCGGTTGTTACAGTGACGTAGAGCAAGGTTTGTTTGCTGTTCGTTTACGTCCTAGCAATATCTAAAGTCATATCAGGACTGGGAACGACTTGTGACAGTGCGCACTCATGGCAACATTTTAGTGCTGCCCCACTGGGATACCAGGCTGCCAGCACCATGACCTGATATCCCACTCAGTCACATTATCCTGACACTGAGCCAACCTGTCCTTGCCCCATCCTAATAATGCCGAGCACCTGGCTAAGAAACAAGTATACATTTTTAAGCCATTGGTTTGACTCGACCAGGGTTCAAACCCACGAACCCACAAGTTCGGATCCTCCGATCTCTCAAATACAGGAGACTAACGCTCAACTCATTTGACCATCCTGTCTGGTCGACATTGAACAAGGAATACTTATTCAGTCTGATGTTATACCTCTAGGTAACAGCACTGAATTATGCTTGGACTCATTTGTCACTAACTATACAACCCGGACGCGATGGCCGAATCTGCAGGCTTGCTATGTGGAAAGTCTGGAATTCTAATCCCGGCCGAGTCAAACCAATTACTTACAAAATGGGTACTTCTCGCTACCAAATCTGGCGCTCGGCATCAATAGGATATAGCAGGGATTGGTTTGCTCAGTATTGGGATAATGGGACTGAGTAGGGAAATCGGGGCATGGTGCTGGCAGCCTGGTCTCCCTGGAGGTCGCCATGAGTGCGCAGTTACAAGTCGGTGCCCGTCCTGCTTTGACCTTAGATGTTGCCAGGACGTAAGCCCCCAACAAACAAACAAAACTTATTCAGGAGGACGACAGAGAAGCAGTGTGCTGTGATAACACACTATCCGAGGCCCATATCACGAATCCTTTGAATAGTAGTGACAATTTGAAGCCCTTTGTCAATAGCTTATAACCTATGTAATTCCACATGCCCCTTCCCCTGTCTGACGTCACAAAATTACATTGTTTGAGCTACAACCCAGGATTGAACTCTTCAGGAGCATTAGTAAATAAATGGAACAACCTAATAGTTATAAGCACTACATGGTTGCTATATCTGGAACAACAATATTTCATGAAGATGTTCCCAAGTTCGGGGGTTCGATTCCCGGTCTAGTCAAACCAATGACGTACAACATTGATACTTGTCACTACCATGCCGAGCCCTCGGCATTACTAGGATAGGGCAAGGACTGGTTAGATCAGTATGAGGATAATGTGACTGAGTGGACAATCGGGTCATGGTGCTGGAAAGTTTGTTTTATTTAACGACGCCTCTAGAGCACATTGATTTTTATCATCAGGCTATTGGACGTCACATGGTCATGGTGCTGGCGGCCTGGTCTCCCAGTGGATCAGTACTATAAAGTCACCATGAGTGCCCACTGTCACAAATTGGTAGCCATCCTGATATGACCTTGGATGTTACCAGGACCTAAAACTCCAACAAACAAACCAAAGCAAATTGTAAAGGGCCCCACACACACGGACACTTGCCATCACGTGTTAAAATATCGGTGCTTAGCGCTCACACATTGTTTATGGATTTTTACGTCCTGGCAACATTTAAGGTCATATCATGATGGCTACCGAGTTGTGAGAGTGCGCATTCATGGCGCGACTTTATAGTGCTACCCCACTGGGAGACCAGCCTGCCAGCACCATGACCTGATAATCCACTCAGTCACCATACCCAGACATTGAGCCAACCAATCCTTGCCCTATCCTAATATTGGCGGGTGGCTGGCTTGGAAGCGACAAGAATCAATTTTTAAGTCATGACTTTGACTCGACCAGGGTTCGAACCTGTGTGTTCGAATACCACGATCTACCAAAACGGGAGACAAACGCTCAATCTCATTCGGCCATGTCACCTTAAGTTAAGATTCCTTTACATGCGGTATGCGAATGCGAATGCGGCCAAAAATCGGTAAGCATCTAAGTCAATGGGGGTGATTCCTTACGTCCGAATGCGAATGCAAATGCAAATGCGAATGCGAATGTGGCAACTCGATCGGTCCATGTAGCGATTGGTGTGGCATGCTGCATGTGGCATGCGGCACGCGGTATGCGAATAGAAACGTCAGTCGCACTTGCCCATTAGTTTTAGACGAGGAGAGGGGACTGAGCATTACGCAACGGTCACACACCAAGGTGCAGAGGGGAAACATATGGTAGTGGTGGTGGTGGGGTTACGGGTTCGCATACCGCGTAGAAGGAATCCTCCCATTCGCATACCGCATACCGCATGCCGCATGCTGCATACCGCATACCGCGTGTAAGGAATCTTAGCTTTACACATGTTGGACAATATTAGTGTGAAGGGCATTGGTGCTTTATTTTATACCATTAGACCAGCACAGATACAAAGAAAGTTCTATTTAGCCTAAGACTATGTGTACAGAGGCAATCTTAGTCAACTTGTTGCAACATTGGACGGCACGAACCTCTGCACACACGCCCCCTGCATACGTACACAGGAACTCAATGATGTGTGCGCTTGTTCGAACGCCTGACTGCAAATACGAATTAGATAGAGTTACTGTATGGCAGTGGTTTACTTTAGTTTAGTATTTCAAGATGAGTCCATTGACAGATGCTCTCTGCTAAGCAAGTTGGTCTGTTCGCCTGCATTCTACGGGGATTTGTAGTGACAAGGCTTGCGGGTGTGTACTGGAGTATATGCGGTGTAGGATAGTCCATGCATATTTAAAGTATGGGATTGGCGAAGGAAGAAAATGGTGCAGAAGTTTGACTAACAGCTGAATACTCGCAAATCCAAATGGACGTAGCTAACCTAGGATCAGGGTCCCTACATCTTGAAAAGTCTTGAACTTCGTTTGCCCCATTTCAAGGCTGGAAATTTAACTCTATTTTGCGCAATTACTCTTGAAAAGCCTTGAATTCCCTTAAACTGTCCCCACTGATCTGAATTGGTCTGAAATCGCCATTTTGCTATTGTTGTTTTTTGCTCAAATCCAAATGAAAATAGTCTTGAATTCCAACAAAAATAGATTTGAAAAGCCTTGAAATAGATTCCATTCATATCTTCACGTGTGTACGGACCCTGTATGAGGTATTACACAGCAAGGGACAATAATATACCCTTTCCACGACTGGTGTGCAATGAGTGGCTACCCACACCATTAATTCTTCCTAGAGGATAGATTCGTCGTGGAAACACATTTTCTTGTCCACTGAGGATACGGCACAGTGAGCTGCTATCAATATCAATCTTCCCACTGTCATCAGAGAGTAGGTTGGTGGTGGATATCCTCTATAAGGCCTTTTCCACATTGCATGCTGCATACCGAGCTACTACCCACAACAGTTGTCTTTTCACTGGTGTTAAGAGGTGAAAAGTGGTTTGGTGGTGGAATTTGTCTATTATGACAACCACAATAACGTTGCAATGTTTGCTCACCAGTTGATGTACTGTGTGCAAAATCCCTATGCAGCTGCTAGCTAGGTATGGTTGGTGGTGGAAATCCTCTCCTAGACCTTTTCCATTCATCATGCTGCGCAGTTAGCTGGTACCCATACTAGTTCTTGCCGCTCTCACCAGATGGCAGGTTGGTGATGGAGATCTTTCCCACAGAACATGCTACACAGTGAGCCACAGTATTATCTCTTCTACTGCCTTCATGTGATGGTTTGGTGGTGGGAATCTTCTATTGCTATGGTTGCAAACACAGACTGCAGCTGCTATTGATGTAGTTGAACTGGCCCAGCTGTGAACATGAGGTGCTGATAAACTAAGCAAGTTATATGCTTGAAGATCAACCAGTTATCGATAACTCAAATGATGTACTACAGAAAGTCATTCTATATGCAAGTAGTCTTACATCTGGTTTGTGCAGGATTGACAAATACTTACGGAATACAGTCCTGCCTGTCTTAAGATGACAACTCTACATCCATACCAATAGTGTCCTCATTTACTTAGGTGTCCTGTGATCGGAGGTACAGTCAAAACAGACAAAAATAGTTTGTACTTTGGAAAAATTGTTCGCATAGGACAGAGGTTCGCGGATCACAGCGTTTGCTGAAGACAGTTACTACCAGGTTGGAACACCTGGAATGAGGGCCTGTTGATGCAATCAGTATTCTTGATGTATTTCAGTATGTTACTTGGTAGGCTTTACTATAGGAAAATGGGTTATCACCTATGTCCAGTGAACCTGTTTCAACTGGCAATAAATATTTATATTACTAGAAAGAGGCAAACCTGCTGCACCAATTAAATGAGTATCAGCCACATTTGGTTTCCAAATTAAAAGCAATTAAGTATTGAATTTACATTAAAACAGAAGGATTTGTATGTATTACATCTCACATCATGGTGATTTTGTTCAACTGGCAAATAATATTTATATTATTAAAGAAAGCATCTGCTGGTTTTATATTTATGTGATCAGCAAGATGCTCTGGTGATTGTGGTATAGCAACTGTTCCCTCGGAGAATAGGTGTGTGCACACTGTGTGCTGTGTGGCTGTCACTGAACCCCTGGTCAGCCCTCCCAGACCGGACCAGACCCCTCCCCCCCCCCTTACATCCCCATCCCCCACCACAGCCTCTCCCACATCCCCCAACACCCACACCCACACCCACAATGCACTGGTCAGCAGCATAGGCCCCCCTCCTCTGCTTGCAAACAAGGGTGGGAGGGGGGCTACCATGGTTACTAATTAAAACAGGGTGTGGGTGACCGAAGTTAGCAGAGATGAGTGGGTTGAGGAACACACAAGCCCGCAACTACCCAACACCCACACTGGTAGGACGAGGAGGGTGTGTGGTGGGTGGGGGTGAGGGGGTCAAAGCACTGCAGTACAGCACCGGGAACACGTGTGATGGCCACCCCTGACACACGATCAGAAGGAGCAGTGTGTGCATGTGTGTCTGAGGGGGAATAAAATAAGGGTTGTCAATATGCATGCATATATAGATGTATATATGTCCCCCGAGCAAGTGGAGAGTGGACCACCGCGCAGAAGGCAGAAAGGTGCGTGCTGGTACACATGCCCACTCTTAAATGAAACACCAAATGTGGCTGGTAGTCATTTAATTGGTGCAACATATTTCGAATCTGGTCACATGCTCAACTGCAATCAGGTTCATCCAGCTGGTAAGAGTCATCTACCCCCCCTCCCCACCCACCCCCACAGCCACACAAACACACCATAACCAATGACTGTGTGTGTGATGTGGCGGGGCGGGGGGGGGGGGCTGTAGGGGTGCATATCTGATGTCTCAGTGGAGGGGTGTGTGAATGGTAGGGAGGCTAGAAGCTGGTGTCGTTGTCAGTGTGTGTGTGGAGGGGGGGGGGGAAGGAGGGGTAGTCACTACACAGCATATTGCAGTGTTGTTTTTACCCTTTCCCTCAGCTTTGGTGGTAACAATTTTGCGTTTGTTATGTGCTCCTAATCTACCACCACCCCTACCCCCATCCCCACCTCCACCCGCACACATACACAGCAGGAAGACAAGCCACACCAAAAAGGTTCTCTGTAAGGGGTGGGTTGGGATGGGGGGACTGCCCTATATATCACTCACCTCCACCCAGACTCATCAACAATTCTCACTGGACTCAGCAGCGCAGCTTCGCAGCCCTCCAATCCCCGCATATATACGTATATATGTATATACATATGTATATATTACATATGTACATATGTATATATTGTATACCTATCTATGTATGTATATATCATTATATGTATATACATACATATGTATGTGTATATGTATGTATACATTTTTGTATACATGCATACATGTATATATGTATAAATGTATATATATGTAGGTATATATATCTATATATGTACAAACTTCCAAGCGAGTGTAGTGTCGCCCCATGCAGGGGGTGGAAATGTGCATGCCGGGACCCCCCACCCTCCACCCCAGATAGGGGCTGAGAGGGGAAGTACTATACATATATATGTATATATGTATATATTGTACTTCCGAGTGAGTGGAGTATGACGCCCCTGCAGAGGGTGGGGGGGGTAGAGTGAGGCAAGCCGGTACCCCCTCCCCCACCTCGGAGACACTACAGACCTTATTACATGCGATAACAGGCTTATCACTATCCTTATATATGTATATATCTCTCACCATGAATATATATGTAGAGACACATATATTATATGCATGTAAATATACGTGTATCTATAATATATATATGTATTATATGTGCGTGTATATATGAAGATATGTGTATCTGTATATACGTATATATATGCATATATTTATATCTACAGCCCTCTGATCCCTGTCTCCCGCAGCCGACCACCCACAATTCTGGTGTGTAGCCATTTGTTGTAACTATTGAAATATTTCCTAATATTCATTGTTAATTTACTAACTACATGTACTTCCCAAACTAAATATAAATGCTTTCTGGTGATGCATTTCATTATAAGAAGTTTCCAAAATTCAGTGAGCCACAAACAGATTGATCAAACTGCACATTAATCCTATATAAAATTCGACCATGGTAATTTAATTTTTAGACCACCATAGCTAAAATGAGGTAAGCTCTCCAAATTGCACAACATCACCCACAGTGGCTGGTCCTGGGAGTGTTTGTTTGTTTGTTGTTGTTTTACGTCCTCGCAACATCTAAGGTCATATCAGGACGGGTACCGACTTGTGACAGTGCGCACTCATGGCGACTTTATAGTGCTGTCCCACTGGGAAACCAGGCCGCCGGCGCAAATGAGATACCCATGCTGTGTAGTCACCCCCCCCCCACACACACACACACTCACAACCACTGGGCACTCTGTGTGTGGGTGGTGGTGGGGGGGGGGGCAGAGCATAGTGATAAGTGTTCTACAAAGCAACCCTAAACTGGGCCATCACAAGCCCGCAACTACCCAACACCCACACTGGTAGGACGAGGAGGGTGTGTGGTGGGTGGGGGTGAAGGGGTCAAAGCACTGCAGTACAGCACCGGGAACACGTGTGATGGCCACCCCTGACACACGATCAGAAGGAGCAGTGTGTGCATGTGTGTCTGAGGGGGAATAAAATAAGGGTTGTCAATATGCATGCATATATAGATGTATATATGTCCCCCGAGCAAGTGGAGAGTGGACCACCGCGCAGAAGGCAGAAAGGTGCGTGCTGGTACACATGCCCACTCTTAAATGAAACACCAAATGTGGCTGGTAGTCATTTAATTGGTGCAACATATTTCGAATCTGGTCACATGCTCAACTGCAATCAGGTTCATCCAGCTGGTAAGAGTCATCTACCCCCCCTCCCCACCCACACCCACAGCCACACAAACACACCATAACCAATGACTGTGTGTGTGATGTGGCGGGGCGGGGGGGGGGGGGCTGTAGGGGTGCATATCTGATGTCTCAGTGGAGGGGTGTGTGAATGGTAGGGAGGCTAGAAGCTGGTGTCGTTGTCAGTGTGTGTGTGGAGGGGGGGGGGGGGGGGAAGGAGGGGTAGTCACTACACAGCATATTGCAGTGTTGTTTTTACCCTTTCCCTCAGCTTTGGTGGTAACAATTTTGCGTTTGTTATGTGCTCCTAATCTACCACCACCCCTACCCCCATCCCCACCTCCACCCGCACACATACACAGCAGGAAGACAAGCCACACCAAAAAGGTTCTCTGTAAGGGGTGGGTTGGGATGGGGGGACTGCCCTATATATCACTCACCTCCACCCAGACTCATCAACAATTCTCACTGGACTCAGCAGCGCAGCTTCGCAGCCCTCCAATCCCCGCATATATACGTATATATGTATATACATATGTATATATTGTATACCTATCTATGTATGTATATATCATTATATGTATATACATACATATGTATGTATATATGTATGTACACATGTTTGTATACATGCATACATGTATATGTTTAAATGTATATATATGTAGGTATATATATCTATATATGTACAAACTTCCAAGCGAGTGTAGTGTCGCCCCATGCAGGGGGTGGAACTGTGCATGCCGGGACCCCCCACCCTCCACCCCAGATAGGGGCTGAGAGGGGAAGTACTATACATATATATGTATATATGTATATATTGTACTTCCGTGTGAGTGGAGTATGACGCCCCTGCAGAGGGGGGGGGGTAGAGTGATGCAAGCCGGTACCCCCTCCCCCACCTCGGAGACACTACAGACCTTATTACATGCGATAACAGGCTTATCACTATCCTTATATATGTATATATCTCTCACCATGAATATATATGTACAAACACATATATTATATGCATGTAAATATACATGTATCTATGATATATATATGTATATATATATATATTATGTATTATATGTGCGTGTATATATGAAGATATTTGTATGTGTATATACGTATATATATGCATATATTTATATATACAGCCCTCTGATCCCTGTCTCCCGCAGCCGACCACCCACAATTCTGGTCTGTAGCCATTTGTTGTAACTATTGAAATATTTCCTAATATTCATTGTTAATTTACTAACTACATGTACTTCCCAAACTAAATATAAATGCTTTCTGGTGATGCATTTCATTATAAGAAGTTTCCAAAATTCAGTGAGCCACAAACAGATTGATCAAACTGCACATTAACCCTATATAAAATTCGACCATGGTAATTTAATTTTTAGACCACCATAGCTAAAATGAGGTAAGCTCTCCAAATTGCACAACATCACCCACAGTGGCTGGTCCTGGGAGTGTTTGTTTGTTTGTTGTTGTTTTACGTCCTCGCAACATCTAAGGTCATATCAGGACGGGTACCGACTTGTGACAGTGCGCACTCATGGCGACTTTATAGTGCTGTCCCACTGGGAAACCAGGCCGCCGGCGCAAATGAGATACCCATGTTGTGTAGTCACCCCCCCCACACACACACACACTCACAACCACTGGGCACTCTGTGTGTGGGTGGTGGGGGGGGGGGGGGCAGAGGGTAGTGATAAGTGTTCTACAAAGCAACCCTAAACTGGGCCATCACTCCTTCCTCCCCCCCCCCCCTCCCCACCAGATATGTGTAGGTGGATGAGGGGGAAGGCTTGCGGGGGGGGGGGTCATTAGGCATGACCATCCACTCGGGCTCTACACTCTCACAGCACTCTCCCATACAAACTGGATATATGCTTGGAGTGATCCTGTACTGGATCACATCAACGGAACCGATTGAATCAAAGGACCCTCAATCCAGGTGTTTCCCCAACCTGACTACTGTAATTCTAAAGCTTGACAGAACCTGAGTGTTTAAGGTTTTAGATCCTAGTACCATCTGAGGTCATGGGGTAAAGACTTGTGATGCCCCTTTGCCATTGAAGTATGCTGCCACTAGCACCTTCGCACAATGTCCTGCTCATACATTTTATTGTAGCGCATGATTCTGTGCTCTGTCCTATTCATGCCTAGCACATGGGAAAGGGGGTAGAGACAATTAAGGTTCAAAGTGTGAAGCGCGTTGGATTTGTATAGTGTTTTAAAGCTTTTTGGTAAAGATGTTCATTCTGTAAAATAGATTTTGTCTTGTTAGCGTTGAATTTGAAGAGCTGGTTATCTCCCCATTGTTTAAGTCAGGATGATTTACACAAAACTTGGTATGTAGAGTATAAATGACCGTACATATGTATAAGGTTAACATTTTTTAAATAGCAGTTTGGTACACAATTTGCAGCCTATAGCATACTGGATTACTAACATGTGCTTACAAGTACTACCACTGCAATGAGATGACACTGGTCTAGTATGACCACATTAACATTAGAGGGTTTTTTTGGTGGGTACATTAGTTGATTAAGCATAGGAAATTTCAATCGCGGACAATTCGTTTTCCTCATTCCGATGTTCCTTGCCCTATCTCAGTAATGCCGAGCACCAGGCTAGATAGCGACAAGTATAAATTTGTATATCATTGGTTTGACTTGGCCCGGGTTCGAAGCCCATTATTTACTCAAATGGGAGGCGGACGCTCAACTCATTCAGCCATTGTGTCTGGATTGATGTGAGTAGCGGTGTTTAGTAGGCATTCAGAAGTTATCTTCGGTATTCATTTAGAGTTATAGTTGGGGTCATATTAATTAAGTTTTTAATATAGATCATGGTATCACTCAGCCATTCAGCCAGGAGTGAATTAGTTGGATAGGAATTTACTGGGCCCTGGATCGAACCAGCGATGTTTGGCACGATTGTAAACATCGTAAGTACAGTATAACCCCGTTAAACGAAACTTGAAGGGACCCTAGAAATTTGTTTTGATTAACCGATCATTGGTTTAACCGAGCTTTGACTTTGACTTGGCTTTGGCAAAAGCGGGGGTGCATTATGAATGTACAATGTATGTGGACACTATGATTATTGTTTGTTATGTATATACAGTTTAACCCCATTAAACCAACATCGGTTAAATCAAATGATCGCTTAATCAAACAAAAAATTCAGCGACCTGCAAAATACTACCATTTATCATATTAAAAAAGTCTCCGATGACCTTAAAACCACATGAAAGTTTGGTTTAACTGTACCGGAAGTGGCCTGGGGCCGATAATTTTGTTTGGAATAAACGATACTTTGTATTAAGCTACTTTGGTTTAACCAACATTTTTATATGATAAATGGTAGTATTTTGCCGGGCCGCCGAAAAAAGTTTGGATTAACCGATCGTTTGGTTTAACCTAGCTTGGTTTAGCGGGGTTGTACTGTAGTGTGATATTGGTCAAGTTAACTAAGCATTGTAAGTAGTATAGAATTGAACATTTTCATCAGAAGGTCAAGTTGTTTTGAATATTATTATAAGTAGCATAGAATTGAGAATATTCACCAGAAAGCCAATTTAGTGATTATTATAACTAATATAAAAATGAGAATATTCACCAGAAATTCAATTTGTGAATATTATAACTAGTCGAGAAATGAGAATATTCACTAGAAAGTAAATCTTCTGAATATTATAACTAGTGTAAGATTGAGAATATTCACAAGAAAGCCAATTTAGTGAATATTATAACTAATGTAGTATAATAAAAAACAATTGTTGTGAATATTATGACTAGTTTAGAATTAGCAATGGTTAATAGCAAAATATATTTTAGGTAGCATGTAGTGAACATCGTGTGTCCGGTCTATTAGGATGAGTAAATATTGTAGGCAGTGTAGAATAACTGTCCTTACTGGCAACTGTTGTGGCAAACGCTGAAAATCGTATATAATTTACAGTATTTTTCGAGTTATAAGTGGTGAACACTGTACAGGTTAGAGGTGGTATAGAGTTACCACGGCTTTTACTAGTTCTATGGGTGTGGGAACCCCCCCCCTAACCCCCCCCCCCTCCGCCCCCGACATCGTAAGTAGTATAGAATCGGCAGTGTTTAACAGGTATACAGGTGCAGTTGTAGCATATTGTCTTGGCATTTTGTAAACAGGAAACATTGCACCTAAAGCTAGTCTCGAACCCACGTTTATGTAATTTCTGGTTAAAAGCCCTAACCATTTATTTGCTCCCTGATGCAATCACCCTACCTACACCTACCTACCTGTGTATGTGGCATTTCGCCTGGAGAGGCGAATGCAGCTCACTACAGTTTCATTACCGCACGCGGTGGCATAATCGGTAAAGCGCAGACCTCCCGTGCGGAAGTTCAGGAGTTCAATGTTCTGTTGAGTCACACCCAGGACTTACAAAATTGATACTTGTCACTTCCTAGCCAGGTGTTTGGCATTATTAGGATAGGCCAAGGACTGGTTGGCTCAGTGTCAGGATAATGTGACTGAGTGGGATATCAGGTCATGGTGCTGTCAGCCTGGTCTCCAAGTAGGGTAACACTATAACGTCGCGATGAATGCTCACTCTCCCAAGTCGGGACCCTTCCTGATATGATGACCTTAGATGGTCCCAGGACGTAAACCTCCAACAACTACAGTAGTATTGCAAGTGGGTTTCTTTGATACAAGGGTGGCCTCCGCTCATTGAAATAACTATTACCGCTGCAGTTATATCAATACTAGAGTGCAGTAATTAACAATATAACGCAATGCAATGTGCAATGCAATTTGAAATATGTGATGCTAAGTATTTGTAGGCAACATCATTATTCCCATGAAGAGGCAGAACCGTCGGCTTTAGTCCATTTGAAATAACTGCCATGTACATGTAATCATGTCCTTTGATTATAGTACGATACGTGTAATGGATATGTAAGTATTCCTGGTAACATGTCTCACAAGTGTAGGTAATAATTATGTTTGTAAGTAATATACACCTGACAATGTGTAGGCAGGCAGGCACGGTGTGGTTGGGAGTCTACACACATGCACACCGTATTAAGTCTACACACATTAACACCGTATTGAGTCTACACACATGCACACAGTCCTGATATGACCTTAGATGCTGCTAGTACGTTAATCAACAACAAACACAGAAAACAAACACACATGTATATATTCCACACGTTACTTTGATACAAGTGTGTTTAATGGCACAAACGCCCGATGACAGCTCTACAATATAGTTCAATTGTGAATTGTAATCTCTGTGGCAGAGTGGTTAGAGTGTCTGACTTTTTTCTAGGTCAGACTCCTAATCTGAGGGGCAGCGGTTCGATTCCTCATGCCCCCAGCTCTGCCAATTTGGATTTCCACCACTGTGTATAACTTACAGCGTCATCAAAGGCTGGTTGCTCTCATACCATGTCTATGTGGTGTGGGAGGTTAAAAATCCCTTGGGTCGGTAAAAGTGTAGGCTCAGGCTTTCTATCGACCAGCAGTGGAATGAGGAAGACCAGTCGTCTATGAGTGAAATTTCCCCTGCTTAAACAACTAATGGACCAAAAAAAATAAATAAAAAAATAAAAAATAGAGTCTAATATTCTGCACTGAATTCTCAGGCAAGGAGCCACATAGACATGTAGGTGTGGACAGGGTGGCTCCTTCGGGGAGCCTAGGTGGCGTAATTGTTAGCACACTAGCCTCAGAATGGAACGAAGTGTGGGTTCGAATCCTGCTCTAGGCGCAATATTTTCTATTTTCTTCACCGCCATGACACTAGTTTCCATGACCAGAACCGTGTACAAGTTACATGATGTATGATATATGGTTGTTGAACTTATCCTGTGGATATGTGTCAGAGCATTGCCAGGACCCATTTAAAAGACTTACAATTCCAAGGGGACGAGTGTTGTAGTGTGCACTAACCTCTAAGGCAAGGAGCCACATAGCATGAACATAGTTTGTTTGTTTGTTGTTTTACGTCCTAGCAACATCTAAGATCGTATCAGGAAGGGTACCAACTTGTGACAGCACACACTCATGGCAACAGTATGGTGCTGCCCCACTGGGAAATCAGGCCGCCAGCACCATGATCTGATATCCCACTCAGTCACATTATCCTGACACTGAGTGAACCAGTCCTTGCCCTATCCCAGTAATGCGGAGCGCCAGGCCAGGAAGTGACAAGTATAAATTTTTAAGTCATTGGTTTGACTCGACGAGGGTTCGAACGCACAAACTCATGGTTTCGGATACCCCGATCTCCCAAAACAGGAGACGGACGCTCAACTCATTCGGTGCATGGACATGGTGATTTCATCAGGGAGCCTGGGTAGTGTAATGGTTAGCACACTAGTCCCGGAATGGCAAGAAGCGTGGGTTCGAATCTCGCCCTAGGTACAATATTTGACGTTTTCATCACTTCCACGACAATAGTAAAATACCTATGTAACCGTGCAATAGAAAGTGAAATACATGATTATACACACTTGTAGGCATCAGTAACAATCCTCATGTGTGGCCGACATGCTTTGAAATAGCCCTCACCCTTCGGTTTCAAGCCATTTAAAATCACTCCACCGACTCATGTGTACTAATGTATATATAATATATATAGGCCTACATAGATATATATATATCATCATCATCATCATCATGCTGTCGGTCGCGGTGCGACAAAGACTGCCTTCATTACTTGACTGCCGCTCTCCTTGGTGTTTTGTGCGGTTGTACATTTCATGAAAGCTGCCTGCAAAAGTGTTGAAGTGCTGCTGGCTTTTGCAAGTTACCAGCAGCACTCTCTCGGGGAGCAAATATAGGTTTCACACCGGCAAGAACATGTCAAGACAGGCGCAAAACTATTTGGCCCTGCAGTGGCTGGTCGGGAGATGTTGGGGGTTCCATACATCAACCACCCTTAATGCTGCCACAGTGACAGGGTTTTCTGTTTAGGGTTTGCTCCCTTAGCCTTCGGTTCTGTCAAGAACCTGTACCAAAAGGCAGTGGTTTACAACTCTGCAGGGCAGGGGCGTCAAACTCCCTGAGGTATTGCTATACCTGCAATACCTGCATACCTATATATATATATACATATGTATATATATGTATATATATACATATATAAATATATACACATATATAACAGTTCCTCCAGTGTGTGACACGAGGGGGGCGTCCGCCCCGCAATTTACCCGACAGCTGGTAGGGGGGCACTCCACCAATGCGCACAGAGGAATATAGGATGTACATGTTACCCTTGCATTTATACTCGGATAATGCGTTATACATCACATATATATGTAGCCAAATTTTGGAGTGAGCGACAAAGGCGTGAGGCAGAGGCAGGCGAGGAGGACGCGCCAGGTGGCATCACCAGACGAGGCAAACGGCCTGACCAGTAGATGACTGGAAGAGGGTCAGTCAGTTGGTGTAGTGTCCGGTTGATATGAACTGAGGACAAATTTTCATAGATAATCGGTTTCTGGATAATTATACTCGTATAATCGCTTATGCATCATATATAATATATATATATGGGTAGATACATATGACATTGCGTCCTTCGCTGATAGTGTGCTTCATTATGTAGGGCTCTTATATCTTATAGTCAGTCTCCAGTAATATTTCCGCAGTTATGCCCACAGCCTACAGACACCACCCACCACGTACTGGGACCAGCAGTTCTTCCAGCACTCAATTCTCTACCCCCGTCACCCCACCCCACCCACCAACTCCCCTCCTCCAGTACACTGGTGCGTCAGATGCCAGAAATATTGGAAAATAAACCACTTTGGTCGCTTTTGTCGTTCTTGGCGAGCGAGGGATTTATAAAGATAAAACCAAAAAGAGCCAATCACGCCCAAGTTGTATGATTTTTACCCCCTACACGTGATCAATACCCCTGTGAGGGCCCCGCCTACCAATGTTCTACCGACGGAACCCACCAATAAAAACTGGTGTGAATTTACTCCCCGCGCTCTTATTAATACCCTTTTAAGATAATTGAATTAGAATAACTTCCTGTGTTTTGTGTCTGTTCTATGCTGTCTTTGGTGACAGACTTTTACATTAGCGCGCAGGTTGATTTGTGCCTTTATTTATTTATTTATTTATTTATTAGTGGGGGGTATTTGGACTTCTTTGCGGAATCCTCCGGTGGGTTCTCGGTAAGCCGTCCTCCCCTAGGCGGTATGGACGTGCAGAGAAGAGAGGGGATTGCAGGCGATTTCCTGGGACCGTGGATGGTCGGTGAGGAGGTGGGGAGGGGGAGGGAGGGAGGGCGGAGGAGGGGGGGGCGGTATCCTTGGGAGATTCAGCGAAAGGAGAATTGAATTTAACTCTAAAAGAGACGCCCCAGATTTGTGTGAATTACTGGTCTTTCAAGACCGCGCGTGTGCGCGTGTGTGCGCGTGTGCGCGTGTGCGCGTGTGCGCGCGTGTGTGCATGTGTGTGCATGTGTGTGGCAAGGGGAGGGTGGAAGAGGGGTGTGTGCACGGTCCTGGATTAAAAATGCGCGATTGCATGTAATCCAACACACGCGTATGTAAATAAGGCAGCGCGGACATTTGCCGCGCGCATAAACACCCACACCCCACCCCACCCCGCTTCCTAACCTGGCGCTCGGCATTAATTATTAGGATAGGGCAAGGATTGGTTGGCTCAGTGTCAGGATAATGTGACTGAGTGGGATATGATGTCATGGTGTTGGTGGATTGGTCTCCCAGTGGGGCAGCACTGTGAAGTCGCCATCATGACTGCGCACTGTCACAAGTCGGTACCCGTCCTGATATGACCTTAGATGTTGCTAGGACGTAAAACTCCAACAATCAACCCCCACCAACCCACCCACCCAAGTCTTTCCCTTCCTCTCCTTGACAAATATGTAATGGCGGCAGTGTAAATAATCCTAAATCCACCCACTGTCTCCACCCTGATATGACCGTAGATGTTTCTAGGACGTAAAACAACAACACACATACAAACTCACTGTTAACATCTTCGTAGTCTCCAGCCTTATCATGTGAAAACGCTGCGCGATTTCGCCGAGTTTCCAGTTCCAGAACTCTCAGAGCATTTGAAAGCGGCATAATAATCACATGCCGAAAAGAATTAAGTTTTTAATCCTTTCAATCAATTTTTGAAAGTGGTCTATGTTTGATTAGGCATTATTAATATTAAATGCAGCCACGCCATGTCCACTCACGTTATCGAACGCACGTAATGTGCGCACACACTTGACGCAAATTAAAGCCTTTCATCAATCGAGACCAACTGGAGCAGTGAAAATTGACTTTTGCGGATTGTGTTGGTTTCGCTGGAATTTGACTGTGTAGGCATATACTTTCTATAGACATTTATTTTATTGCATAGAGTTTTGTCAGCTTGTCATAAGCGGGGCGGAATGGGCGACTGGTTAAGGCGTCCGCTTGCCACGTGAGATCTCAGGGGTTTGATACTGGGTCAGCTCATATGAAATACTTTCTTTTCTTCTTTTTGGGGGGGGGGGGAGGGGGTACATTAGTTCAAATTTGAACACTTGGTCTTCTTTATAACCACTGCTCCTTGCCCTATCCTGGTAATGCCGAGCGCCAGGCTAGGGAGCGGCATCTATCGAACTCCCAACTTTGCTAACGGGAAGCCTGCGCTCTACCGGTTGGGTGACCGCGTCCGGTAAACTAGGGGTTGAGTGAGTGGCCGCCATATTAGCAGTAACCCGCGCTGGTCGGTTGGTTGGTTGTTGGAGTTTTACGTCCTGACAACATTTAAGGTCATATCAGGACGGGCGCTGGTAGGTGAGTTCAAAGTTCCTGCATTTTTAACTGCCCCAGGGAGCGGAATGTAGCTCAGGCGGTAGCGTATCCGCCTATCGATCCCGCTCAGTGGACCCATTTGTTGTGTAGGCTATTTTCCGTTCCAACCAGTGGTCCACAAGAGGTTCATCAAAGGCTGTGATATGTGCTGTCCTGTCTGTGGGGGAAAGTGCATATAAAAGACCCATTGCTGCTTATCAAAAAGAGTAGCGTATGTGGCGACAGCAGTTTTACTCCAAAGAAATATGTCAGAATGACCATATGTTTGATATCCAATAGCTGATGATAAAAAATGAATTTGCTCTAGATGTTAAATAAAACAGACTTTCATTAAACCGCGCTGAACCCACTACAAACGAAGCTAGCCCGCTCGACAAATAATTGGTTGACAACCCCTCGCTAAAAAAATATAATTGATATGCAAGAATGCGTCCACATTGAAACTGAAATCTATAAATAGATTGCTCACCGAACGGGATGGCGGAATCGGTAAGAGTGCTGGCTTCCCATGGAAGGTTGTGGGTTCAACCCCAGTCAAACCAATACCTTACTAAATTGATATGTGTTACTACCTTGGCTGCTCCTCAACACTACTAGGATATGGCTGGTTTGTGCAGTGTCCGGATGAAGGGAATGAGTGGGATATAGCATCAGGGTGCTGGTGGGACGGTCTCCCAATGGGGAATAACTATAAAGTCGCCATGCGTGTGCACTGTTACAAGCCAGATTCGTGTATATCTAGCCTGCACTCAGTTATGTATTTATCAAGGCTATCGGTTCTATGCATAGTATATTAGTGGCCAGAATAATAGGTTCAATACAACCCGAAGAACTGTAATCTCAACACTGAAACCTGGGAAACAGTAGCCAGGAACAGGAGGAGTTCATGGCGTGCTTCTATTCGCAAAGGCACAGCACAGTTTGAAACTGATCGTATATCTCACGGTAAAGACAATTGTAAGCGAAGGAAAGATTGTCTCATTCACTCACCAGACTCTCTGACTGCAGCTACATGCACATGTCTAATTGCCACCACACATTCCGAGCACAAATTGGACTCATCAGTCATCGAAGAGTTCACAACAAATGATGAGTTGCTGTTACCATTGCCACTGATGGCCAAGCAAGAAAGGAGATTATAGAATAGGCCTTATTTATTTAGAACATGTGGGTATGTATGTAGATATTATTTAAAGTGATATATAAATAGTATTTATGATGTTATGTAGAAATTAGAATATATTGTCATTTCCTATCTTTGGAAACTCTATAAGGGCTGTGTTGAGATATGTTCCTTTGAATGTAGCATATTACCTTTTCACAACATAGACTATATAAATATGCACATATATACAGATTATCTACTTCATGCAAATCTATTCTTTTTAGCATTCTCCTAGCATTATATTATTAATGCATGCGACTTTTGGAACCATGGGAATCCTATTGACAATGGTTGGTGTCTAATTCTTTTAATTTTTATCATAGTAAAACTGAAAGGTTCAACCAGATAGTAAAATAGTTCAAAGGAGAATATAATTGCGTATCGTGTAGGGTGGTTGTGATTACTGCTAGCTGCCTCACTGTACTCATTTATCGATCATAACCACCAACATAGGCGTGCCTTGATCATGTCTTATCCGCATCCTTAGTTGGAGCGAAAGCGCATTCATGGCTCCCTGGTCTCAGTTAAGTGATATATATATACATATATATATATGTATATGTATATATATATATATATATATATATTTTACCTCGGTAAACAGCCTCAGGCTAGCCTCAGGCTAGGGAGAGGTAAGCACGTCCGGTACCAGCAATTAGCATATACAACTCACGACTGGATAACGTGTCGTTGGGTTGCTCCGGCAAAATTAGTCTACATACAAGCAAATACGCAGTAAGTATAATAAAAACTGTGGTTAGCTTAATTATGATGCATTAGAGCATCAATATGGAAAGTTTAGACTTTCGTTGGTCCAATTTGGACGAGTTATTTGGTTATAAACAACCAAGGATAGAACACTCGAGTGGGTTTCTCGAAGGAACCAAACCGGTCATTAGCGGTTATGTCAACACCCGGGTCACCGTGTGACTATGGGTAGAGATGTGGGTTTCGCCCTATCTCATGTGGAAATTCTCTCGTACTCTAATAGAGAGTAATGTTGGAGATGCTCCTGGGTTTCTTTTATAGACTCCCCTAGACAAAACTTTTTCAGGCGTTTCTCCGAGTTTCGTAGCATTTTCTCCAACTTGTTGACGTAGTAGTCACAGGTGGGAGAAGTGTGCGGAACAGAGGGATGGGCGGGCCGATACACTGGTCCCGACCCCGCGTAAGGTTTGGGCTTGACCCACAACCCACGCACAAATTTAGCTTATTACGCCTGTGTTATAACGGTATAAACACGTTCTCTAACACCAATAGATGTCCAAATGAGTTTGAAACAACCATATTGTGACATATATATATACCGGGACTGACCAAAAATTTTTGTTTCAGCTCCCGATGGCCACGAAGCGGAGTAAGCGCGGTGCAGCAGCAGCCGAGGGGCGTGTTCCGAGTGGAGTGGACGAGGAGTACGACTCCTCACCCGTGTTGTCGGCAGGGCCGTCGACACAGCCCCGGGCGCATATCCTCTCCGACCCGGACGAGGACGCAGTGCCTGATGTGCCTGCGCCTCCAGATTGGGAGGCTCGCTTTGCAAGATTGGAAAGCCACATCTTGACTGCCAAATCGCCTGTGTCTCGGAAGCGGCGTAGGCCGAGTGTCCAAGAGGATTCATTTGAGGATTTCTTGGACACAGACTCGGCGGTGGAGCTTAAGGCTCCTCCTCCTCCTTCTCCTAAACGGAGGAAGAAGAAGAAACAGGTGATTTCTTCGGGTGATGAATTCACCAAGGAGCGGGCAGAGTCTGGTTTGCGCAAAAAGCGGAAGACTAAGTCCAAAAAGAAGAAGAGGAAGAGGAAATATTCTTCTTCTGAGTCGTCCACTGAGTCTACTTCTACGGAATCAGACTCAGACACCGTATATGAAGGGGTCTATGCGGACATTGGCACTAAAGTGGCTAAGAAGGTGGAGAAGCCAAAGGCTAAGCGGGTTAAAACCACTACGCTTATGCGCGAGACCGTGAATGGTCATTTTCGCACGTTCAAACCGGCGGAGGTTATCTCCAAGTTAGGAGATGAGTTAACAGGCATAAAGGGTGTTCCCAACTCCATCATTAAAGAAATGGATCGGGATGTCAATATGACGGATGACCGTAAGAAGTTTGAGGATGTGTTGCACACAGTGCATAAGGCAGTGTTGGCTACCCTAACAGCTATTGTTCCTGTGGCTAATAGGATGCAGAGTGAAAATAAGTTCTCGTCTTTGGCTAAGACAATGGACAAAGGCATTGCAGTACTAGCGGCGGCAGGTAATTACCTGTCGTTTCGAAGATATGAAAATGTCTTCAAGTCAGTTTGCACAGATGCTGGCAAAGAAGTGGCTCGCTCTAAGAAGGTTACCGATAATGAGGGGAAGGAGTTTACGCTCTATCTTGCTCCAGAGCCGATTAAAGGGAAACCTAATACCAAGATACCAAGATGTTTGGCGGTCAACTACAATACCTCTATAAAGAGGTAGAGACTGCAGCCAAGAGTGGCAAAAACATGGATGGCAAGAAGAAACAGGAAGTTCCTCGTTTCAAAAAGTCACGAGGGGATTTTCGTCCACGACGGTTCACCAGAGGAACCAGACCGAGTTCAAACTTCGGTCAAGGGTTTCGGGGCCGGGGCGCTCGCCCAGGCTGGACCGACAACACCGCACGGCCAATAGGTCGAGGGTTCAACTCGTCGAGACCTTTCCCCAGGGGCGGGTCCAAGTAGAGGTCCAAACACAAACTTTACAAGTCCCTGCAGCCTCTAAAAACACACAAACTGTAAGCAACTTTGTGGCTGGTAATATTAGGAATCATATTTCTGAGTGGCACAAAATTACTAGTGACCAAGAAATTATAGAAATAGTTAGGGGTGTTCAAATTCCCTTTACACAAATTCCTGTACAAAGTATAATACCTTTTCCATATAACATTCAACCAGTTGAACGAGACGCACTAACTAAACAGGTACATAAATTCTTTGAGAAAGGAATTATACAAAAAGTGACACACTGTTCAGGACAGTTTATTTCAAACATTTTCTCGAGACCGAAGCCTAATGGTGATGTTCGAATGATCCTGGATTTAACAATCCTTAATAAAAGGGTGGAATATCGACATTTTAAAATGTTCTCTCTAGATACGGCACGAGATCTGATTACACCAGATGCGTGGATGGCTAGTGTTGATTTACAGGATGCATATTATACGCTTCCCATAATGGAACAATACCGAAAATTTCTTCGATTTATTTGGGATAACCAACTCTATGAGTTTACCTGCATGCCGAATGGCTTAGCTTGTGCGCCACGTTTATTTACTAAATTGCTTAAACCTGTTTTCTCGGTAATGGCGAGGAAGGGTCACATAATGTTTCCATACATAGATGATTCTTTTATTATAGCTTCAACACAAATTGGTTGTGTGAATGCAGTTTTGGATTTATGTGCATTACTCACTAAATTGGGATTTTATGTACATCAACAAAAGTCAGTGTTTAAACCAACAAAACAACTCAAATGTTTAGGGTTTATTCTGGATACACAGTCCCTTACAGTGTCGATAACAGAACAAAAACTAATTAAGTTTATGACTACAGCGACTCAGCTTATTAAGTTATCAAAGCCAAAAATTAGACAGGTTGCTGTTCTTATTGGCATAATGACCTCATATGCACCTGCTGTGTTATATGGGAAGGCCCATATTAAGTCGCTAGAAATAGATAAAAATTTAGCGTTAACACGAACTAAAGGCAATTTTGAGCGAAAGATGTTTATTTCGCAAGAAGGGTTACAGGATATTGGATGGTGGATGCAACATATAGCAAGTTCACCAAATCCAATCCGCATGGCGGAACCTAATACAGTAATTACTACTGATGCTTCGTTAGAAGGTTGGGGAGCTCATCGAGATGGGGTCACAACAGGAGGTAGATGGCTTGATGATGAAAAATCAGACTATATTAATGCACTAGAATTGCGTGCTATTTATCTGGGCTTACGTAGTTTAGTAAAGATAAATAAATCACAGGTTAGAATACTAACTGATAATACTACTGCCATGGCATATATTCGTAACATGGGTGGAACCAAATCAAAGTCTTGCAATCAGTTATCTAAACTGATTTGGAACTGGGCACAGGCTCAACAAGTCTGGCTGACTGTAGCGCATATTCCAGGGTCACAAAATACACTTGCAGATTATAAAAGTAGAAATTTCCATGACCATTTAGAGTGGTCTCTCTCTACACATTTGTTTAACTTCGTTTGTGAAAAATGGGGTACACCTGAAGTTGACTTATTTGCATCACGAAATAATAACAAGTTACCCTGTTATGTTTCTTGGCATCCTGAACCGGATGCTTGGAAAGTAGATGCGTTTGCTATTACCTGGGAAAATAATTATTTTTATATTTTCCCACCATTTAGCATTATCAGCCGAGTAGTGAGAAAAATCGGCTTGGAAGGGACACATGCGATACTGGTGGTGCCCGATTGGGACACGCAACCTTGGCTGCCAGCAGTTTCACAACTGGCAAAAGATCGTATACGATTCCCAAGAAAACTCGGGAATCTGACGCACCACGGACCGCTAGTGGTTCACGGCGACGTGTCAACGACGCCCCTATTGGCATTCCTTTTCTAAGGAAGCAGCTACAGCAATTTGGATTGGACAGAATTACTGAGGATAGGATAGTATCGGATGCCTGGAGGCCAGGAACTGTCAAAATGTATACAACCTATTTAAAGAAATGGGGTGTACATTGTTTGTTAATGAAAGTTAAGCCAACAAATCCAAAGATTTCACAAGTAGCTCGGTTTCTTCGTTCTCTAGAGGATGAAGGACTTTCCTTTGGATCGATTAATGCGGCGAGGTGTGCGTTATCAATTATATTACCTAGAATTGATGGCGAAACAGTTGGAAAACATTATGTTATTTGTTATTTACTTCGTTCAATTTATCAAAGGAATCCTCCAAAACCAAAGTATAGTCGGTTTTGGGATGTTTCTATAGTATTTAAGTTGTTTCAGGCTTGGCCTCACAACTCGTGGTTAGATATAAAACAGTTAGGTTTTAAGGTCGCGGTCCTGTTATTGTTAGTAACCGGACACAGAGGACAGACGATTGTTGCTTTATCCTTAACTGGATTAGAAATAGACAAGGAACAAGCTACGTTTGATTTAGAAAAATTGCTTAAATCGAACACGTTAGGTGACCCTTTATCAACGGTTCACTTAGACTGTTTTCCGAATGATCGGAAATTATGTGTTGTGTCGGCCATACGGGCTTATATATACAAGACAAAGGATTTACGTGCATCACAACAACTATTAGTGAGCTTTATAAAGCCACATAAGGCGATTTCACGAGACACACTTGCCAGATGGACAATTACGGTGTTGAAATTGGCTGGAGTGGATACGAGTAAATACTCTTCCCACTCAACTAGAGGAGCCATGGTCTCCAAGGCACGGGTGCTTGGTATTTCTGTGAAAAGAATACTAGCGCATGCAGGCTGGAAGACGGCTAAGTCGTTTGCAAAACATTATAATAAACGACTAGAAAAGCCTACCGGCGTTGCAAAGCGTCTTCTCGCCAACTAACAAGAATAGGTGAGAACAAAAATTTAGAATGTTATAATAATAAGAAAGAATGATATTAAGGATAAAAATGAATTATGTAAAGGTCTCCCTAGCCTGAGGCTAGCCTGAGGCTGTTTACCGAGGTAAAATAGTATAGTTATACGAGTCTTACCTTGGTACAGATGATGGATAACTGTTGTTTTACCGAGGTATAAGCCTCGGATAGATGTGGGCTAGGGCCCTCCCGCCACACCCTGCCACATCTATTCCGTTGGTGTACCTTTTCGGTAAAGTAATAGTATCCATTGTTTGAAAGTCATTTTTATCCTCAATAAGTAGGTTAAGATTGCTGGTACCGGACGTGCTTACCTCTCCCTAGCCCACATCTATCCGAGGCTTATACCTCGGTAAAACAACAGTTATCCATCATCTGTACCAAGGTAAGACTCGTATAACTATACTATATATATATATGTATATATATAATAACTGTTATCTAATGTATTGTCTCTAATTTATAGCGCGCTGGTTAATCCGGATTTAAGGCTTTCCCAATTATAATTAATTGTCCCGGGGTGATTTGTTACTAAAACATAGGCAGTCGGGATTGATTACGGAGCTGGTGTGGGTATGAGGGTTGATTTTGTTTGTTGGTTGGAGATTTATGTCCTGGCAACATCTAATGTCATATCAGGATGGGTACGGACTTGACAGTGTGCACTCATGGTGACTTTATAGTGCTGCCCCATTGGGAAATCATGCCCCCCAGTACCATGATCCCACTCAGTCACATTATCCTGATACTGAGCTAACCATTCCTTGCCCTATCCTATTAATGCTGAGTGCCAAGCTAGGAAGCGACGAGTATCAATTTTGTAAGTCATTGGTTTGATTCTACCTGGAATTGAAATCCCGATGTCCCACACAGGAGGCCTGCGCTCTACCGATTCGACCATCGCGCCCGGTATGTGAGGGTTGAGGCGAGTGTGGGTGTGAGGTGTGCGGGTCGGGTGGGTGTGGTGTGAGTGAGGGTTGAGGTGTGTGTAAATGTTGGTGTGAGGGTTCGGGTCACTGAGAGAGTTGTGTGGATGTTACGGCTGGGGTGGGTGTGGGTATTCAGGTTGAAGTCAGTGTAAGTATGGGTGTTATGGTAGTGTTGAGTGTGGATGTAGTTCTTGTGGTGGGGGTGAGCGTGAGAATTGGGGTGAGTGTGGGTTCGGACGTCCAGGCTGTGTTGAGTGGGTGTGGATGTGAGGGTGTGTGTGGGTGCTAAGGTTGGGGTATGTGTAGGTGTAAGAGTTGGGGTGAGTGTGTGTGGATGCTAAAGTTGGGGTATCTGTAGGTGTAAGAGATGGGGTGAGTGGGTGTGGATGTGAGGGTGTGTGTCGATGCTAAAGTTGGGGTATGTGTAGGTGCTAAAGTTGGGGTATGTGTAGGTGTAAGAGTTGGGGTGAGTGGCTGTGGATGTGAGGGTGTGTGTGGAAGTTAAGGTTGGGGTATGTGTAGGTGCTAAGGTTGGGGTATGTGTAGGTGTAAGAGTTGGGGTGAGTGGCTGTGGATGTGAGGGTGTGTGTGGAAGTTAAGGTTGGGGTATGTGTAGGTGCTAAGGTTGGGGTACGTGTAGGTGTAAGAGTTGGGGTACGTGTAGGTGTAAGAGTTGGGGTGAGTGGGTGTGGATGTGAGGGTGTGTGTGGATGCTAAGGTTGGGGTACGTGTAGGTGTAAGAGTTGGGGTGAGTGGGTGTGGATGTGAGGGTGTGTGTGGGTGCTAAAGTTGGGGTATGTGTAGGTGTAAGAGTTGGGGTGAGTGGGTGTGGATGTGAGGGTGTGTGTGGATGCTAAGGTTGGGGTATGTGTAGGTGTAAGAGTTGGGGTGAGTGGGTGTGGATGTCAGGGTGTGTGTGGGTGCTAAAGTTGGGGTACATGTAGGTGTAAGAGTTGGGGTGAGTGGGTGTGGATGTGAGGGTGTGTGTTGGTGCTAAAGTTGGGGTACGTGTAGGTGTAAGAGTTGGGGTGAGTGGGTGTTGGTATGAGGGTGTGTGGGTGTTAAGATTGGGGTATGTGTAGGTGCTAAGGTTGGGGTAGATGTAGGTGTAAGAGTTGGGGTGAGCGTGTGTTGGTATGAGGGTGTGTGTGGGTGCTCAGATTGGGGTACGTGTAGGTGTAAGAGTTGGGGTGAGCGTGTGTTGGTATGAGGGTGTGTGTGGGTGTTAAGATTGGGGTATGTGTAGGTGTAAGAGTTGGGGTGAGCGTGTGTGGGTATGAGGGTGTGTGGGTGTTAAGATTGGGGTATGTGTAGGTGTAAGAGTTGGGGTGAGCGTGTGCTGTACTGGTTTTTTTTGGTGTTAGGTATGGGCGATAATACAGTCATAACAAGGACATTTTAAGCATGACTTCCGGCATTTTTCAGTGATTCCCTGACAGTACTAATCCTAGAGGAGGGGGGGGGGGGGAATCCGTGTTTTCGCGGAAATTCCCCGTCGGTGTAACCACCACAGGTTGATTTCCGCGATTTTTCCTGGAGACACTTTCGTGTTTTTTAAAATCATTTAACAACGCCTCTAGAGCACATTGATTTTTATCATCGGCTATTGGATGTCAAACATAAGGTCATTCTGACATATTTCTTTGGAGGAAACCTGCTACCACCACATAGGCTACTCTTTCTGATAAGCCACAAGGGATCTTTTATATACATTTTCCCACAGACAGGACAGCACATACGACAGCCTTTGATGAACCAGTTGTGGACCACTGGTAGCAACGGAAAATAGCCCAAACTGCAAATGTGCCCACTGGGGAGGATCGATCGGATGCGGAGATCACTTTCATCCCTACACATAAAAATTGAGCAAAATATGATCTATTATTTGTGTATTGGGGCTTTCCGTCTTGACAACATCAAAGGCATATCAGAAGGGGTGCAACAAAAGAGGAAAAGAGCTCACATTATAATATACTTTCACTAGTCTTGGCTTCAATAGTTCATAAGTAAAGTACCGTAATGTTGTGGTTTAAAAATCTATTTTATTACATTACAATTTTCATTTAGTTTTAGAATTGTCTTAATTGTCATAAAATTCCAAATTTACTATATTTGATATACACACTCACTGTAGGGGGCTAAGCCACGTCAATTAGTATCATTTGGCTGCTAGTCATCAGTGGAGGGTCATGTGATCAGTGGAGGGCCACGACCCCTAATCACACAATTATGTATAGACTGACGGCCCCGGGGCAATTCGCAGCTGCATGGCTACCCTCCAAGCCAGGCAGTCAAGCTAAGGTTCCATTAATGCAGATTAATGTGCGTAAATATATTTAATATGGCTTCCTTGTGTGAGTTTTATATCCTGGCAACAACTATGGTCATATCAGGACGGGTACCGGCAGGGTAGGACAATCAGGACTGCCCAGTTGCCCTGGACACCTAGTTTACTCGATCGGGCAGGTGAAGTTCTTGGTGACCTGCCTGAACCGGTAGCTCTTTATTTTTCTGATCTGCAGTAGCAGATTTCAGTTTCAGTTGGCTGACTTGTGTTTGGGCAAGTAGATTTTCCACTTGGGCAAGTAGAAAATTCAGTCACTTGTCCGATAAGGCAAGTGGGAAAAAACGTTATTGTCCTACCTTGGACTATGAATAAACCTAGTGTAGTTTGTTTGTTGTTGTTTTACGTCCTAGCAACATATAAGGTCATATCAGGACGGGTACCGACTTGTGACACTGCATGGCGAATTTATAGTTCTGCCCCACTGGGAAACCAGGCCACCAGCACCATGACCTGATAACTCACTCAGTCACATTATCCTGACACTGAGCCAATCAGTCCTTGCCCTATCCTAATAATGCAGAGCCCCAGGCTAGGAAGCGACAAGTACCAATGTTTAAGTCATCGGTTTGACTCGACCAGGTTTTCGAACCCACAAACTCATGGGTTCGGATCTCCCGATCTCCCAAAACAGGAGACGGATGCTCTACTCATTCGGCCACCCCATCTAGTGTAACCTAGTATAAGAACCCGACCAGTTGGGGTGCCTCATCAACAACCAAGCATTTATAATTGGTTCAAGGTGTGCATATGATATTAGTCAAACCCGTAGGGAACCATATGAAACAGTAGGACAGTCACCCCACCTCCGGGTATGCAAACACACCGGGTCGCAGCTTGCCGTGCTTCTCGGAGACCAAGCAAGCAGGAAGTCGGAAGACGTGTATAGTGAGACTGGAAATATTACAGACGAGTGGCTTACTACACATGTCACACTGTGGGAGAATGGAAATCCAGCTTCAGCGATCAGTGCAGCCCCCCCCCCCCCCCCCACTCCCCATGATACACGGACATTCATGAGCGCCTGTAATACTGTGACTGCCGCAAGGGGCGCTGTGAATACATAGCCTGGTCCCCAGCAGCCCGTGGACCCCTTTCGGCGGGTCTCTTAGCCACTTGGATTCAATCCCGTCCGAGAGAATTCCCTGCAGTTTGTGGTAAAGGCTGGAGAAGTCACTGCCGATAACAGTCCAGCATCAAGGTAATCCCTGCCAACAACACCGCAATATCAACACAGTCACTCACAACAACACCCTAACGTCAACACAGCCACTGCCAACAACATCCCAACATCAACATAGTCACTCACAACACCCCAATGTCAACACAGCCACTGCCAACATCCCAACATCAACACAGTCACTCACAACAACACCCCAATGTCAACACATTAACTGCCAAGAACACCGCAACATCAACACAGTCACTCACAAAAACACCCCAATGTCAATGCAGTCACTCACAACAACATCCCAACATCAACACATTCACTCACGTCAACACAGTGATGGCCAACAAGATCCCAACATCAACACAGTCATGCACAATAACACTCCAATGTCACCACCGTCACTGCCAACAACATCCCAACATCAACACAGTCACTCACAACAACACCCCAACATCAACACAGTCACTGCCAACAACACCCCAACATCAACACAGTCACTCCCCACAACATCATAACATCAACATAGTCACTCCCAGCAATATCCCAACATCAACATAATCACTCCCAACAACATACTAACATCAACATAATCACTCCCAACAACCCCGCAACATAAACACAATCAGAAACAGCAACATAATCACCTCTGCTGACATCCCAACATCAACACAGTCACCTCAACAACATTCTAACATCAACATAGTCACTCCCAAAAAAACATCCCAAATTCAATTAGATTTGATCTATCATCATGGTCGACTGTATTTGCGAACTTGGGTAGCGAGACGTAGCTCAGGCGGTAGACTGTCCCCCAGTGAAGGTGTCGGTTATCCTATCGATCCTGTTCAGTGGACACATTTGCAATTTGGGTTATTTTCCGTTCCAACCAGTGGTCCACAACTGGTTCATCAAAGGCTGTGGTATGTGCTGTCCTATATGTGGGAAGGTGCATATAAAAGACCCGTTGATGCTTATTGGAAAGGGTAGTCCATATCACAGCAGCAGGTTTCCTTCAAAGAAATATGACAGAATGACCATATGTTTGAGTCAAATAGCCAATGATAAAAAGAAATGTGATCTAGAGGCGTCGATAAATAAAACAAATTTTCCCTTTTTTTTGTATGTGCCAATGTCCACGGAACGTATTTGTCACTGATCTTGCCAGTGAAGTGTTAGTAGGCGGCGCCAGCGTCGCGACTTCCCGCACACGTGACCAGTAGTTAACTGTTCTATTCGCCCAACGAGCTAAATGCTGAAACATACACACACCCATATTTAAAGAGAGAGGGAGAGACACACGAGTGCTCTGCTAACATCGGACCGGTCGAGACTCCGTACCGCTTCAATGATTGGTTGATATCGTAGTCAAGTACTCCCGACTTCTATGATCTGTATGGCTGGCTGTATCTATGTTGTGTCTGTGTTGTGTGTATGTGTTGATGTAGCCGGCTCTATGTATGTTGGGTCTGTGTTGTGTGTATGTCTTGGTGTGGTCGGCTGTATGGATGTTGTGTCTGTGTCGGGTGTCTGTGTTGGCATGGCTAGCTGTATGTGTGTTGTGTGTATATGTTGGTATGGCTGGCTGTATGTATGTATGTGGTGTATGTGGTGTGTCTATATGTTGGTATGGCTAGCTGTATGTATGTTGTGTATATATGTTGGGATGACTGGTTCTATGTATGTTGTGTATGTGTTGTATGTATATGTTGGTATGGCTAGCTGTATGTATGGTGTGTATCTGTTGTGTCTATATGTTGGTATGGCTAGCTGTATGTATGGTGTGGCTCTGTTGTGTGTATATGTTGGTATGGTTAGCTGTATGTATAGTGTGTCTGTGTTGTGTGTATATGTTGGGATGACTGGTTGTATGTATGTTGTGTATGTGTTGTATGTAGATGTTGGTATGGTTAGCTGTATGTATGGTGTATCTATATGTTGGGATGACTGGTTGTATGTATGTTGTGTATGTGTTGTATGTATATGTTGGCATGGCTAGCTGTATGTATGGTGTGTATATGTTGTGTCTATATGTTGGTATGGCTAGCTGTATGTATGGTGTGTCTCTGTTGTGTGTATATGTTGGTATGGCTAGCTGTATGTATGGTGTGTCTCTGTTGTGTGTATATGTTGGGATGACTAGTTGTATGTATGTTGTGTATGTGTTGTATGTATATGTTGGTATGGTTAGATGTATGTATGGTGTATCTATATGTTGGGATGACTGGTTGTATGTATCTTGTCTATGTGTTGTATGTATATGTTGGTATGGTTAGCTGTATGTATGGTGTATCTATATGTTGGGATGACTGGTTGTATGTATGTTGTGTATGTGTTGTGTGTATATGTTGGTATGGCTAGCTGTATGTATGGTGTGTATCTGTTGTGTCTATATGTTGGTATGGCTAGCTGTATGTATGGTGTGTCTGTGTTGTGTGTATATGTTGGTATGGTTAGCTGTATGTATGGTGTGTCTGTGTTGTGTGTATATGTTGATATGGCTAGCTGTATGTATGGTGTGTCTCTGTTGTGTGTATATGTTGGTATGACTAGCTCTATGTATGGTGTGTCTGTGTTTTGTGTATATGTTGGTATGGTTAGCTGTATGTATGGTGTGTCTGTGTTGTGTGTATATGTTGATATGGCTAGCTGTATCTATAGTGTGTCTCTGTTGTGTGTATATGTTGGTATGACTAGCTCTATGTATGGTGTGTCTGTGTTTTGTGTATATGTTGGTATGGTTAGCTGTATGTATGGTGTGTCTGTGTTGTGTGTATATGTCGGTGTTCCCCGTTGTGTGTGTGTTGTGTAAAAGATACCTACCCGAGTCTGTCTCTGATAATCATTAGCGGAGCTTTGAACTAGCGTTCATTTGGAGCTTAGAGTATTACATTCTTTTAGGCGTGGAATATGCCAGCTCATCTCTGCTGCGTGGTAGTGATGGTGTGTGTGTAGGGGGTGCAAGTGTAGGTGTGTGTATGGTGAGGTAGGGATGGGGGGAGTGGTGAAAGTGTAGGTGTGTGTGGTGAGGTAGGGATGGGGGGAGGGGTGAAAGTGTAGGTGTGTGTGGTGAGGTAGGGATGGAGGGAGTGGTGAAAGTGTAGGCGTGTATGTGATGAGTTAATGGTGGGGTGAGTGGTGCAAGTATAGACTCGTATGTGGTGAGTTAATGGTGTGTGTGTGGGGGGGGGGGTACAAGCATATGCGTGTGTGGAGGGGGGGGGGTAGAACTGTGGGGTGCTTTTTCTCTATCCACATGACGTGCCTTTGTATTAATCCTGCCGCCGGTGTGTGTATACTGCCGGAGAGGCGGGGACTCTTTGAGGGTGTGAGCTGCACGTGAGGTGTAAGATGAGCAGCTCCTATAATGATGGCAACTGCTCGCAGGGAGCTGCTCACTACACACCATGTCTCCATATGTTGCTCGGCTTGAGGGGGTACAAATAATAATATTAAAAAGCAACAAGAAAGAAGAAGAGGCAACGGCGGCGTCAGCGGCATTCAACACGTATGTAATCAGAGATACTTCTGTATGCCGTGTGAGGGCGCTGTGTGTGTGGGAGGGGTGTGTGTGGGAGGAGGGTTGGGGTTAGTGACAACAGAAGGCGGATCCCACGCATATGCGACAGCAAACTGATGCAACCCCATTCTCTCCCCGCTACAGCCAACCCTCCTCCCCCACCCACTACCGCACCACCACCCACTACCGCACCACCAGCACACCCACCCCACCACCACCAACATACATGATACTGTTAACGTTATAAAGAACCCTGCACCTCTACCACATACACACACAAGCGCGTTCTCGCCACCCCTACACACCACCACCACTATTACCTACCAGTACCACCCCAGCACCCCACCATCCCAGCAGCCCCGCACCCCACCGTCCCAACCACCCCCACCATCCCACCACCGGCACCCACCACCACACATGACTATAAAGAACCCTCCACCCCCACACACACCTCTGCCACATACACACACAAACACCTTCTCGCCACACACACCCCCTACACACCCCCACCACCACTATTACCACCCCCACCCACACCACCCCACCACGCTACCACACCCCCATACCCCCATCGCTGTTATCAAATCAAAGACCTCTGTTGTAAAACAAGTGTTTTTTATTGGCTCTCTTCACAGGCGGCGGCGCGTGTATATAAGGCCTTGGGGGATAAACAATGGATATTGTCGTATACCACCCCCTCCACACTAATAAGCCAGTGATAGCTCCCTATTATTTTGTTGCGGGGGTAATAGTTTGTTTTTTTATGTCGCCTCCCACACCCAATTAGCATGGCTGTGTTTTGTGTGTGTTGTTGCTGTTGTTGTGTGGCGTTGATGAATTACACTATAACCCGGGTGTGGGTTTTATCGGGTAATGCGGGGTGTGTGTGGGTATGTGTGTGTGTGGGGGGGGGGGGGTGCGGGGTACATAGTGCATAGTGGCGGGAACCCAGCGTTTTGATAAATACCCACCTATTCCCAAGAGCGCGGATCTATGACAATACGCGCGCACTGATCTTTGTTTACAGTAGCGGCAAAATGTCCACGCTGCGGGCGAAATGTCGTCTGGCTGCCTCGGTATGGGTAGCCAGAAGTTGGTACACTATGCGTGCTCTTATTTCGAGTGTTTAATGTTTGGAATGTATGGCTTCTAGTTCACACAGGAATAAAGAGTGAGTGGAGGTATGTGTGTGTTGGTGGTAGAGGAGGGTGTATTACTTAGTGAGTTCATATGGTGCCCAAGGGTGTAGCTCCCATGATGCGGTGTCGTGTATGTGTGCGCGTGTGCGTATGCGCATGCGCGCGTGCTGGTATGTTATAGCGACTGCTCTTTGTGCATAACTGTCGCGTGAAATTAATTATTGGAGAAATAAAGAAGATGGGGGTAAAAAAGAAGGAATCAGCATGCCGTAATTCAATATGTTATTGTCTGTGCCCAGCTGTCATCGCGTAGCGTTGGTTGATAAAGATCAGCGAGTTATTAGTGAAAACCCGCAGAATCCGATTCACACCGCTGACCACGGGCTACAGATGGGCCTGCTTTACTAACTGGCCGCCCACCTTGACATTTTCAAAATATGAATCTTCGACGGTGAACTTGATGTCACTATAGTTGGTGTTACTAGAGTCGGTGTCATTAGTTGTGGTGTCACCCGAGATGGTGTTACAACAATACAAGAAATGGTGTCACTACATCTGGTGTCACTATATCTGGTGTCACTACTTTAACCTTATACTCATATGAATTTAATATTCATGAAAACGTCATCCCCCGTCCTGATATGACCTTAGATGTTGCTAGGACGTCCTGATATGACCTTAGATGTTGCTAGGACGTAAAACAACAACAAACAAACACAACAAACGTATATATTATGTATATGTATGTATATATGCACATATATGCATATATATGTCAATATATATGTATATACATGTATATAAATGTGTAGGTACGCATTAAGCCGAAGGCAGTGTGGTGGATACAGTTTTATTATTAAGTCAGTGTAGAAGTATCTGGCTGGGCTACAAATGCCCTACCGGAATATATAGTATAAAAGGATAAAATAGCAAAAAATAAGAATAAAAATAAAAGTAAATAGAACAGGTGTGTATGAGCCTAGTGGCAGCAAGCAAGTGAGCAGCCGGTGGGATCAGTGGTGTATACATATCACAGGTGGGTAGGCTGGTGGAATAGCCAAACCCCTCCCTGGGGTTCATGGAACCGGAGGGAGGGGGCAGCACCATGCGATTCCTACATCCGCATATACTGTAGTATATACTTTGGTGTAGGTACGCATTAAGCCGAAGGCAGTGTGGTGGATACAGTTTTATTATTAAGTCAGTGTAGAAGTATCTGGCTGGGCTACAAATGCCAAGTCCCCCAGGACCCTCCAGACAGAACTAACTAACACCCCTGAGGCAAGACGCTACCCGCATGTCCGAGACTATTCGGTCCGACAGGGGGCGCGCGATATACTTAAAAACTGCGTCAGACGACCAATCGCCCCTAAGCCGAATTTCATCGATCGGGGCGCCTTGAAGGGCGAGGTAAGTACACCCGCCCCGCCGGAGAGAATGGCATGAGAAATTCTCACTGTCTAAGCCAGCTAGTGCGGCAAAGTACTTTATAGTAGACTGGAGTGTAGCGTAGTCCAGGGGTGAATAGCCACCTGCCCGGGGCACCTGGAAGGCAGGCTCGCTGGGAGATACTTTGACTTGCGAGAAATGTTTTCTCACCCAGAATACGGCGCACAAGTCCGTATTGGGCACGCAAGTGACAGGAATAAGCAACTCGCGTTCGGCAAACTGAATGGTCTTAGACCGGCGAACGGTCAGCAACATACCCCATGGGTGAAAGGAGAAATCGGAACGGAGTAAAACCGATTCGGAATTAGTTAACTGATATTTTTGCAACAGAGCCCTAAACCCGGTCAGTATGGCTGCACGTGTTGCAACATGGCCTTCGCTACCAGACATATGCGAGAACATCCTAATTAATTCAGATGGCAGTAGGGGGAGGGCGCGCTTGACTGAGCATCCCAACATACGCTTTGCCCCGCCCATTATGGTTCGGATTTGGTGCTAGGCGAAGTCAATAGGCGCGCTGCCCTCGGATTTAAGAAAGAAATTTAGAGCGCTCAAGTAGTTGGTGATCGATGAATATTTTAAAGTGCGGGATAACCAGACCACGTATATCGCAACCTGAGAAGGGGGGCAAGGCAGGGGCGATAAGATCCCCTTAAACTCGTCTATGAAGCTGAAGAACTTTCGTAGCTGCATGGATCTGGTTGAGCGAGAATTTGTAGAATAGTACTGATCGCTCATAGCCTTAGCCGCCCCTCTCAAGAGATCTAGGCCTGCAACGACACAAGGGAAACAATTCAGGCAAACAGGGAGGCACAACACAGTTGAGCGGTACAGTCCGCCTCAGCTATGCGGGTCTTGCTAGAGGGTTCCCTCCAGCGGCTAAGTGAATCACAGATTATGTTATCACCGCTGCGGACATATGCGGATTTAATATAGAAATTAAACTGGACAGAGAGCCAGAAGAGCTCTTTGACGTAGACCATAATCTGCTTATTAATACACCTGCCCGTAGAGAGTGATGCGCGCACCGTGTTATTGTCTGTCACAAACACAATGCAGTGGTCCCTCCACAGGTGGCCCCAGCGGCGGGCGGCAGCAACGACCGCCCACATTTCCTTCACGTTAATGTGTGCGCCCTTGCACGCCCAGTTGCCTTCGGCGTAATGGTGTCCCACCTCAGCGGAGAGGTCAGGTTCCTCAATGAAGCTGCCCACAAGCCAATCGCCCGCATGGGCCGCTCCAAACCCCAGCATGACGCGTCACTATAAACCGCGATAGAAGTTGCATGAACACCCAAAATCTTCGCATAACCGTTAAAGGTTTCAGCGTAGTTCAGCCACCAGTGCAATTCAGAACGGAACTCTGCGTTCAGCCTTAATTTATAGTAGGGGTTCCTTAACTGGCGTATAGCGTCGTATACTCTGGTGGAGAAGGAGCGGCCGCTGCGGACGACCGTAGTGCAATGGGCTAGCAGGCCGCCCAACTTTTCGAGCTCCTTTCGAGTAACCTTCCTGCGGCCCAAGAATTCAAGCAGAATGCGCTTTAGTTTAAGAATTTTGTCAATAGGCAATCTCAGCTGGAGCATAACAGAGTCGATCTCTATACCCAGAAACCTTGAGCATTGGGAAGGGGCTGAAAGCTTATGGTAGCTTAGATAGAAGCCTAAGCGGCGGAGAACTTTAATTACAATATATTGGTTACGTAAACATTCATTATAATCAACACCGTCCAAGTAATTCAGAATATGGGTAACGCCTTCCTTACGGGCGCAGCGAACAACAAAATCAGAAATTCTGCTAAAAATGTAGGGGCTCGAGGAGAGTCCCATACACAAGCGGTTATCAAAAAATAATTCGTTCCCGCCACCGAAGTTCCATCTGATTGCCTGGCGGGGGCGGTCGGAAGGGTGAATATTAAGGGCCCTATAGGCATCCTTTATGTCTATACAGGTGATGAAGTCACCCTGTGCCATAACCTTCACCAAGTCTCCGACTCCAAGGTATGAAAATTTATTTGAAACTTCGGAAACATAGTTATTCACAGATCGCCCGACAGGTTTACTGCAGTCGACGATTGTTCAGTAGCCGCCCCCATTTGATTTCGGAACGGCAAAGACGTTATGAACGCACAATGCCTCGCCACTCGCCCGGCTTATATAATCACAAGAAAGTTCGGTGCGTAACTTTGAATCAATAAGACTGCTCTGGGTGCTCCTATTACAATTACCTGCGTAAACCACGCACCATGAAGGATTTATAACCTTGAAACCGAAAATCGCCCCATGCAGAACGAATTCAGTGTCAGGGTCAACGTCCCCCCCCGGCAAAGCAATCACAGAAACAGCGGCATGGTTTAATCTGAGATAAATGATTTGCTATATAGTGCGTGCACAGGCACGTAGCGGCCGAACAAGCGGCAGTGACAGTAAAGGTGACCCTTTCATTAGAGTAAGTGTCAAGGGCGGACACACAAAGGCCTTGCCCAAAGGCCTTAACACTCAACCAGTCAATGTTAGCCGCTTCAAGGGCATAGCGTAACAAGGGGTTGGCTAGTTGGCACGGGGGGCGGGGGCAGACAGCCCCACCCCCCGCGCCAACACGTGCGGTTATTACCGGCGCGCTACCAAGGCAACCTGCGCCCGAAGGGCCTGATTTGTCGGCGTCGCGGGGGCGGTCAATGTGGCAGTTAACGCCATTAGTGTGGCTCACAATGCCTGTGCTGGTAATGACCTGACTAGGGGCGCCTACCTGGCGACAATTAGAGTTGCTGGGACACATACCCACTCCCATTACATCAAAACAATGCACAAAATCGTCAGTACCGGCTTCAAAAAGATGGGGGGGTGTAACAACCGGCGTTATGTCGAGGCCTGGGCGGGAGTCTGAGTCTGAAGCGACATAGTCATCAGTAGCAAATACACAATTGTGAACTTTTCTCCGACCCCGACCCCGGCCTCTCGGTATTCATTCCTTACGACAATTCCCCCTAATGTGTGAGCACCAATGCCCGAAATTGCAGGTTCTCTCGTCTCTGCTGCAGCCCTCAGGGCTTCTTCCCGTCTTTAGAGAAAAGTTGGCCCGAGCTGCCCTTTACACCCCTGGTTGTTCTCTGACTGTCTCTGGCAGACTGGGTCCGCATAAACTCAAAAGCGTAATATTTAAGAGCTAGTTCGGGGTTTCCATCACAGAAGGCATCGTAGCCCTCGGCGACGGCAAGTTTCCGGACTGCAAGATCGTACTTAGCATGCGATTGGTCCTGGAACTTCCCCGTTTTCGCTTTCCCGCAAATATACTTCATGTGCTTAACGACATGCCTCAGCTCCTGCAAGTCCACATCCTTTTTATCGAGGATCCAACCGCAGCACGACTCCAGCACCTCGAAGGGGGACAATTTCTTTAAGTCCTTACGGTCCTCTAGGTATCTACGCAGAGACCACTTACTGCGCTTCCTTCATTCCCGACTTGTTGTCCCGTCCGAGGTGCTTGAGCTTGATGAATGTCGGCGCCGTCGTCGGTGCCGCCGGTCATGAGAGCCGCTCCTCCTCCGACTGGTGCTCCTGCCTCTCTTGTGCCTGGTCGTCAGCTCGGCCGCTTCGACCGCCAGGCGGCGTTCGCGACGGTCGAGTTCAGCGCAGCGCTTCCGGCGCTGCAGAGCCCGCTCCTTTTCAGCTATCGCGGCCTCCCTCTCGTCCAACTCGCTGTCGCTTGGCGGCGCCTTGGACGTAGTTGGCGTTTGAGTCCCATCCGCCATCGGCGAAGATCCGCCATCGTCGGACATTGCACTCACTTTCTCCGACACTCGTTTGGCGTGCCTAGTCTGCATAGCTGTCGTAAGGCAGCTGTCGTTAACCGGGCCCCGGTGAGTAAGGCCGCACGGTCCACAGTACATAAGTATCAGCTGTGCCGAGTAGGTTGATGTTGGGCGATGTAAAATGTCACAAAATTTATAAAAAAACAACCAGAGTCTCGCAATCATCCGAATGTATTTTATATAAGAATAAAATGATATTATAAAAAAGTTATGATAACCTTCACCAGTACGGCCTGCTAACGGCGTGATATGTGCATGGCAGTTGTAGTCGTGTGCCGAAGCTGTAATCGACAACCGACACACAAAATCAAAATACTTTGGTCAAATGTTCCTCAAGTAACACATTAAAATAAATAAAATAAAAGATTGTCGAAATATAATCGACCACCACAAGGTTCAAAGTAACTGTGCACGTCGAGACAGGGCCGAAATATGCACTCGACAGTCATGAGTCAATGCTGCTTTGGTTAAATGCACATCCAGGTAAAATCAAATCGACAGAGTAACGGCTTTAGTCTCGAGGCCAATAATCGTCAGAATCGTCGACCATCATGGCGGCTTTCCCGCCGTCCGCCATCTTGGTTTTTTTAGCAATATGCAAGTCGACACACAATAAATATGAAAAGCCAAGACTATAAAATGAAATAAATTATCGACAAACTGGACGTCGTTAATTTCAGACCAATATTAATGCCGCACTACCTGCGATCGGTCCTTAGATTTGACACACTCACGTCAAATTAATATTGATAATCGACCATAAAGTCTATGTAAAATGAATGATTTTAGCTCACGGCACCCAAGCAGGTCGATCGTCCTTTCATGGCGTATTTCAGGTCCAGACTGGAGATCGCAGAATAAAAGAACACAGGTAGCAAGTAGACTGTGTGTAGGATCGTCCTGGTACAGGTGCAGGTATAAGGTAAACACAGGTGTGTGAATGAGCCAAGAAGTAAATAGAACAGGTGTGTATGAGCCTAGTGGCAGCAGGCAAGTGAGCAGTCGGTGGGATCAGTGGTGTATACATATCACAGGTGGGTAGGCTGGTGGAATAGCCAAACCCCTCCCTGGGGTTCATGGAACCGGTGGGAGGGGGCAGCACCATGCGATTCCTACATCCGCATATACTGTAGTATATACGTTGGTATATATATATATATGTATGTATGTATATATATGTATACATATATGCATGTATGTGCATATATACATATATAAATATATACATATATATGTATGTACATATATACATATATTTTACCTCGGTACTATGCCTCTGGCTACTAGTAGCCCAGGGAGAAGGAAGCACATCAGTTAGTACACTGGTTCATTACATCGGTGTATGAAAGAAACCCACCCAAACCTAAATATAATGGGGTTTTGGATGTGTCGATAGTATTTAAGTTATTCAAGTCATGGCCTCGCCATAGACATTTATCAATTAAGGAACTAGGATTTAAGTTAGCAGTTATATTACTGCGAGTGACGGGACACAGAGCCCAAACGATTGTGGCACTCTCACTGGATGGACTAGAAATAGATAGGGATGAGGCAACATTTGATTTAGAGACATTGCTAAAGTCAAATCGCACAGGGGACCCCTGTCCACAGTAAATAGTTTTCTGGAAGATAAACGGATATCTGTAGTTTCAGCCATTAGGGCGTATATATCCAAGTCACGTGGAATTAGGAATTCCAGATGGTTACTAATCAGCTTTATTAAACCACATGAAGCTATCGAGAGAGATACACTCGCAAGATGGAGCATCAAGGTGCTTAAACAGGCAGGAGTCAATACTAGATGCTATGCATCCCACTCAATGTGTGGAGCCATGGTTTCAAAGGCAAGATAATTAGGAATCTCGGTAAAGAGAATCCTTGCACATGCTGGGTGGAAGACAGCTAGATCGTTTGCTAAACATTACAACAAACGACTAGAAAAACCAAGCAGCCTGGTGACTCGCCTACTCAGCAACTAAAGACAGGTGACAAATAAAATTAATATTTTGCACTAACAACATAATATGGTTACAACATTAAAGTATAATGAGATTAGGTCAAATTCTCCCTGGGCTACGAGTAGCCAGAGGGGTAGTACTGAGGTAAAATAATATAGTTATGCAAATCTTACCGGGGTACAGATGATGGATAAGTTGTGTTTTCCCGAGGTACTAGTCTTGGATAGTCGTGGGTCAGGGCCAGCCCACCCTACCCTACCACGGCTATCATGTTTCACTAGAACCAAAACGAAAACACAATAGTATCCATAAATAGTTAAGATAAGTTGTTATCCTTTAAAGTATGTAAAAGATTGCTGGAACAGGATGTGCTTCCTTCTCCCTGACCCACGACTATCCGAGGCTAGTACCTCGGGGAAACGCTAGTTATCCATCATCTGTACCTAGGTAAGATTTGTATAACTATACTATACATATATACATATACACATATATACATATACACATATACACATATACACATATAGTAATTATTATTAGTATATACACATATACACATATGCACATATACACATATACACATATATACATATTTTACCTCGGTATACAGCCTCAGGCTAGCCTCAGGCTAGGGAGAAGGAAGCACGTGAGGTACCAGCAATTAGCATATACAACTCACGACTGGATTACGTGTCGTTGGGTTGCTCCAGCAAATTTAGTCTACATACAAGCTAATACGCAGTAAGTATCATAAAAACTGTGGTTAGCTTAATCATGATGCATTAGAGCATCATTATGGAAAGTTTAGACTTTCTTTGGTCCATTTTGGACGAGTTATTTGGTTAAAAAAAAACAAGGATAGAATTCCTTCTCGAAGGATTGAAACCGGTCATTAGCGGTTCTGTCAACACCCGAGTCACCGTGTGATTATGGGTAGAGATGTGGGCTCTGCCTCATCTCCTGTGGAAATTCTCTCGTACTCTAATAGAGAGTAGTAATGTTGGAGATGCTCCTGGGTTTCTTTTATAGACTCCCCACAAAACTTTTTCAGGCGTTTCTCCGAGTTTCGTAGCATTTTCTCCAACTTGTTGACGTTGTAGTCACAGGTGGGAGAAGTGTGCGTGACAGAGGGATGGGCGGGCCGATACACTGGTCCCGACCCCGCGTAAGGTTTGGGCTTGACCCACAACCCACGCACAAATTTAGCTTATTACGCCTGTGTTATAACGGTATAAACACGTTCTCTAACACCAATAGATGTCAAAATGAGTTTTAAACAACCATGTTGTGACATATATATATATACCGGGACTGATCAAAAATTTTGTTTCAGCTCTCGATGGCCACTGTAAGGTATACGTAGAGTGCGTATAGCCAGAGGCTCGAGGGGTGACGTCAGAGATTGGAAGGTAAATAAACACTTACAGACTGGACGTCGAGGTGTTCAAGTGTCATCCATATACTACATGGTGTCAGATCGTGGATCTGGACTGTCCATGCCCAGAATTTTGATATGGCGTTGTCAGGTTTGAAACCACCGTTGCCATTATGTCTAGAAGGGAATCTGGCCATGAACTGGCGTGCTTGGCATCACGCTTATGAGATATACAGTGTCGCCTCAGGAGCTGCGAACAAGACCGAAAAGATCCAATGCTGCGTCTTTCTTCATGTCGCCGGACAAGAGGCACAGAAACTTCACCTAACGTTCAAGATCGCGGATGCCCAGAAAGATAAAATTGAACCTCTGGTGAAAATGTTTGAAGAATATTGTGTCGGTAAGACAAATATTACAGTTGTACGTTATGAATTCAACTCTTTTAATCAGACGACGGAGTCCATGGATACTTACGTTCGCGAATTAAAACACCAAATTTCATACTGTGATTACGCGAAAATGGAAGAGTCATTGTTATGTGACCGATTGGTATGCGGGGTGAAGGAACCCAAGTTACGTGACAAGTTACTGCAGACACCAAACCTGACACTGGAAAATTGTCTGGAACTCTGTCGTTTGAGTGAAAATACGCATACACAATTGCGTTCAGGAGAGGGTAACAAAACGGAGGAGCAAGTAGACGCGGTAACCAAGCAACGAAGTGCATACGCGTCACGTCCGAGGCAAAGTACGTCAACATCGCGCGTGCGACGATGGCAGGAACATGGCACACGAATCTCAGCGCCTCGTGCAAACTGCACCCGATGCGGTTATCAACACGGCAGTGGCGCATGTCCAGCGGCTGACAAACAATGTCTACAGTGCAATAGATATGGCCACTTTCAAAAGGTGTGCCGATCTAGACGAGCAGATCGTGCTCGAGTGGATGAACTTGACGTTAACGAGAGCGTAAAGGAAGATGTTACCATTGACGACGAAGATGACCTGTTCGTAGGGGAAATAACAGCTGAAGCGACAAGCAGCAGCAGTTTGTGGTACGTGGAATACAAATTGCAAAACATTCCTGTAAAGTTTAAACTGGACACTGGGTCCCAAGCCAATATTATTCCACGTACAATCTACAATGCCCTGACAAACACCGTGTTACATCCTTCACGTTGTTGTCTAATCACGTACTCAGGTGATCGGATACGTCCCGAAGGCGAATGCACGTTCACCATTGAGGGGGTCCCGTTGAGGTTCCAAGTGACAGCCAGCGGCACACCGATCCTGGGTAAACAGGCGTGCGTACAACTCCATCTGATCCGACGAGTAGAGGAAATCACTCTTCGGACAAGACAAACAACAACCGGGAAGGCGGCAGAACATTTGGTGAAACAGTATTCAGACATTTTCACTGGTTTAGGCACTATAAAAAGTAATGCTACGATACATATTGACATTAATGTAGAACCTGTAATTGACCCACCGCGGCGAATTCCCCATGCAATTGTTGAAAAGGTAAAGGAGGAGTTAGACAGAATGATAGAATTAGGCGTTATTGTCAGGCAGTTTGAACCAACCCCGTGGGTAAATTCTATAACAATTGTTAAAAAGCCTAATAAGATTAGAGTTTGCCTAGACCCAACCAAACTAAATAAGGCCATTTTAAGTACACCATATCCCACAAGAACTATAGAACAGGTTATAGCGAAAACAAACAATGCTAAATTTTGTTCTGTCATTGACGCAAATAGCGGTTACTGGCAGATAGAACTAGATTCTAAGAGCTCAAAATTGTGTACTTTTAATACCCCGTGGGGGCGTTTCCGATATACCCGGCTACCATTCGGGATTAAAACGGCTGGGGACATATTTATTAGTGAAATGAACAAAATATTATACGGTTTGCCAGGAGTAAATGTAATTGCTGACGATATATTGGTATATGGAACCACTGAGGCCGAACACAATAATAATTTAGAAAATGTATTTAAAAGGGCTAGGGAGGCTGACCTACGCCTCAACCCAAAAAAGTCTGTCATCTGCAAAACCGAAGTTAATTATGTAGGACACACATTAACCCAGTCCGGGTTGAAACCCACTGCAGACCGTGTCAGAGCCATAATCGAAATGCCCACCCCCACTGACAAGGCAGCAATTCAACGGTTTTTAGGCATGGTGGGCTACGTCGGTAAATTCATTCCGAATCTATCCGGCATTTCTAAACCACTAAGACAAGTTATATGTAAAAACAGTCCTTGGTTCTGGCAGCATGAACAAAACCATGCGTTTGAGACTCTAAAAAAACTGTTGATATCGGCCCCTGTCTTAAAATACTATAATGTAAATGACAAAATAACTCTGCAAGTAGATGCTTCCAAATCAGGCCTAGGGGCAGCAATTCTTCAGCAATGTAGGCCTATTGCTATGGCATCAAAGGCTTTGGATACGTGCCAATCAAGCTATGCAGTAATAGAAAAAGAGTTACTAGCAATTTGTTTTGGTGTGTCCGTTTCCATGATTACATTTATGGTAAAGAGGTAATAATCGAGACTGATCATAAACCACTTGTATCGATAATGTCGAAGCCGTTGCATCTGTTGTCAGCCAGAATGCAACGGATGCGCATGAGGCTGCAAAACTATAACATAGTAATGAAGTACGTCGTGGGTAAAGAAATGTTTTTTGCGGAC
>CM059193.1:81583615-81615997 GCA_030323885.1 Branchipolynoe longqiensis | reverse complement strand
CCGGGCGCTGGTTCCCGGGGGAGTGCGGGTTTGGGAGCCGGGAGCCCCCCGGCCGCTGTCCCGGCCTCCCGCTGGGCTAACGTTATAGCCGGCACCGTCTTAAACTCTTATACTCTTATTAAGTCTTAAAATCCCGCCCTCTGGACCCTGGGAGGCGCCGCAGCCAATCACAGCGCCGGCTTTGTTTTACTGCCGAACGCGCAGTGCTGGACGTTACTTCCGGTTTTGAGCGCCGCCCCGTGGCCCGGCACCGTGTCACGCCCTTTTGCACACGGAGCACACAACTCCTCGTCTCCCATAATGCAGTGCGGACTGCATGCACAGTTATCAAATTTGAGTTTGTTTGTTGTTGTTTTATGTCCTAGCAACATCTAAGGCCATATCAGGACGGGTACCGACTTGTGACAGTGCACACTTGTGGTGACTTTATAGTGCTGCCCCACTGGGAAATCAGGCCACCGGCACCATGACCCAATATCCCATTCAGTCACATTATCCTGACACTGAGCTACCCAGCCCTTGCCATATCCTAATAATGCCAAGCGCCTGGTTAAGAAGTGACAAGTATAAATTTGTAAGTCATTCGTTCGAACCCACACATGTTTGGATCCCCCGATCTCCCAAAACAGGACACGGACGCTCAACTCATTGGGCCATCCCATCTGGTCTATCAAAGTTGAAGGCTCTGGGAAATGTTAGCACACTTCCCAAAGCCCACCTCACTCCTAAGTGATATAATCATACTAATACTATATGTAGTAGCCTGCACTGACCTCTCAGGGAAGGAGCCATATGGACAGGTAGCCGTGGTGATACCAGGGAGCATACATCGTGTAATTGTTAGCACACTGGCCCAGAATGCAAGAGATGAGGGTTCGAGTCCCGATCTAGGTGCAATATATCCCATTTCCAACACCCCCACAACACTGGTTGTCGTGACCTTGATCCTGTACAATCAATGCGCTGTATGGTTTTTTAACCTACCGTGTGTTTGTATGTGTAAGTGCATTACCAGTGTGGATCAGACGGGATAGCCGAATGAGTTAGAGCGTCCGTCTCCCGTGTTGGTAGATCGTGGCGTCGTGGGTTCGAACCCTGGTCGAGTCAAACCAATGACTTAAAAATTGATACTTGTCGCTTCCTAGTCTGGTGCTCTGCATTATTAGGATAGGGCAAGGACTGGTTGGCTCAGTGTCAGGATAATGTGACTGAGTGGGACATCAGGTCATGGTGCTGGTGGCCTGGTCTTCCAGTGGGGCAGCACTATAAAGTCACCATGAGTACGCACTATCACAAGTCGGTACCCATCCTGATATGACCTTAGATTTTGCTAGGACATAAAACAACAAACAAACAAACAAGCATTACCCATGTATCTGTAATTGTAAGCATTAAACTCACATATGGATGTAAACTATTTAAAGGATTTACAATTCCCGGGGGACGAATGTAACTAGTCGCCTGCACTGACCTCTCAGGCAAGGAACCGTAGATAGGTAGTCGTGTTTAGGTACAAGTAATAATATCCGACTGGATTATCCGAGAGTTCAGCATGAGTGCATGAGGGACAGAAGATGGCACACATATTCTAGTCTCATACTATGATGAGTTTCAGCACCAACCTGCTATCTGACGGAGGTGGCAAGAACTAATGTTGTAGGTGCCAGCTCACTGCGCATGTCTCACAGAAAAAAAAATGTCTATTGGCAATCATTTAAATTTCACATACAGTCATATAGTGTTTCGTACAGTGATTCTCTTCGACTAAGCAGCACCATTAATTCTACATGGCATATCGAATGTCCGCTTGTATGAAACCACTGTTGAGAGTTATTAACAATTGATCGATGTTCTTTTAAACCAATGTGAGGGCGCCCTAATGCTAATAGCATATCAGTGCATTGATGACATTGTTTCATTTATATATTATTTTATTATTTTAATCATACGGAAATGTTCTGCGGGCTCGCTTCACCAACACTATTTAAATTCGATGATGAGTTAGTAAATTGCCCCCTGCGCGGCTCCTGTGTAAAGGTAAAGATTAGCTTGTTTGCGGCATCAATACTGTATACAGTACAGCAGGTGCGTACACACAGTTATACCTGTTGGGCTACGGTTGCTTGTATAAGCTTCATTACTTAAAGTCGCATAGTGCGACGGTTTTGAGTTTCTACCATTTTGTGAGATAAATATAGTACTATTACAGTATTATACCCCTGTCACACTACGACGTAACGAGCCAACGTGAGCCCAACGTGGTGATATTTCGTCATTACGTTGATGTACGTTGGATTACGTTATGATGACGTCATAATGACGTTAGAGTGACGTCGAGCTACGTCACATTACGTCGTGTTACGTCGAGTTCCGTCGAGGTTTTGGACATGTTCAAAAGTTTAGACGTAGGTCGAACGTAAGGGTTTACGTTCGCCGCACGTTCTGTTCACGTTCAGCGAACGTCAATGACGTTAAACGGACGTTATTCCAACGCTCCTCACTACGTTCAACTACGTTCCACTACGCTGAACCCCATTAAACCAAGTGCAAATGCCCACGGGGCGTAATGGGAACGTCAGGACAACGTCAGGAGAACGTCAGGAGAACGTGCACCCAACGTACGTCCAACGTCTCATGACGTAGCCAACGTCACGTAACGTTCTTCTGACGATGGAATAACGTTCATAACGTTCCATCAGCGTCATTACGTTCACCTCACTCGTCGAATGACGGTATCACTACGCTCTACTGACGTTACTCTCTCGTCCACTACGCTGCATCCACGTTCAACTCGTGCCCAAATTTGCATACTACGCCGAGAAGTTCAACGTTCTTCACGTTCTCCCCACGTTGACGTCGTTACGTCGTAGTGTGACAGCCCCATTAGTAGGTTAATTGTTATAATCAACTGTACTTTAGTTTGGAGTAACTACGATATGAAATTGCTAACTTCAGATAGATCCGAAGTTAAAACATTCAAAATTAATGTTGGTGTGCTTGTTAAACCTCTCACCCCACAGGCTTCAGTAGTAACAGGTTCTATTAAATCGACATATTATCCTCTTCTATGTGGCAACAAATACTTAATAAGTGCATCAAAAATCTAAGTCGAATGTGAAAGTTTAAATCTAGATAAATACTTTGTTTCCAAAATTTGATGTTTTTATCGGACTATGCCACTTTAACACGCATGAAAATTAAACATAAATTGAAGCTATTATTATTTGCTATAATATTAATAATAATAATAATGATTATAATAATAACAATGGAGTGTGGTTACTAGTGGGAATGATTCTAAGGCGCTCTACAATAATGCTAAAGAACGGCAAATATTTATTTTTAGAACCTGCTTAAAATAATGTCAGTCTTAAGAACAGATTGAGACTGTTTAAGAAGTTCCACCATTCTTACCTCTTGTCGCAGAGAATTCCATAAAGTGTGACCTGCTACACGATAGGCACAGCCCCCATATTAATACTGGTGATGAACTGATAACTCAGTCATTATTTGATTCACCTAAATAGATTCCTAGATTCCTAAACCCAAGGGATTGGCACAAAAATTACACCTCTACTAGGAATTGACTTATAAGTTATATCAATCTTAGGGTATCAGTGGCCATTTTGGACATCATTTTGGATTTCCTCACATCTTGATTGTTAAATGGTGATTTGACTGTTTTCAATGTGTTCCGTGACCCCTAAAACCTGGGTTTGGAAACTTGTTTACCATTCTTGGGTGAATAGTAAGGAAGTTATACCTATGTTAAGGTATTCGTGACCATTTTGGAGGCCATCTTGGATTTAAAAACTTTCCGGTATTCTGATTTTGGTCGAGGTTTTAGCATGACATGCTTCTCATCCACTACTATGAGAAACAGTTGAACAATCTTTTCTAGCAATATTTTTGGGGTCAAACTGTATTTCCACCTGACTTCGAGTCAAGACAGCGAGACGTAATAATAACTGGATGATCTGAGAGCTTGGGATGACCACAATCGATGTCTGCATGAGCTGTTTCCCCCCTCTAATATTTGATATTTTAAACTAAGATGGTCCGACAGGAATATTTTGTTTAGGAAAGTGACCATGGCTGAAAAATAATCATATTTTGCCCGGTCAACATCAAATGATTCCATCCGATAGTCAGAATGTTGTACTAACTCAACGCAAAACATCTAGGTTAGCTTATTGAGGTGGACGACCTGACAGAAGAAGAGAGTCATCTATGTAGGTCATCGGATGCAGTGGCCTAATCGGTAGAGCATCGGCCTCGCGTGAGGAAGGTCGGGAGTTCGGTTCCCCGTCGAGTCAAACCAATTACTTTAAAATTGATACGTGTTGCTTCCTAGCCTGGTGCACAGCATTAAGAGGATAGGGTAAGGACTGGTTAGCTCAGTGTCAGGATAATGTGACTGAGTGGGATATCAGGTCATGTTCCAAGCAGTCTGATTTCCCAGTGGGGCAGCAATATAACGTTGCCATGAGTGCACATTTTCAAAAGTGGGTACCCATCCCAATATGACCTTACCCGTTGCCAGGACGTAAAATTCCAACAAAAAGCAAAAACAAATATATGTAGGTTAAACATGGCAACCGATAGTGCCAGGTAAACAATGCACACTCACAATCAATTACACGGATAGAGAAGTATATATAGCCGGAGGATGCGAAACAACAGCTGTAAGCAGAATTAACTCGCAGACCATACCATACAACTAATATGTATCCTCTCTTTATCTAAATAAGGAAACACACTAACATAAAAACAGCTTACCAAACAACTAAAAGCTACACAAACTATGTATTGTAATATCAGCAAACATCAAATGATAACTGATTTGGAACTCAATTATTGCTCACTGCCACTGAATTCTGTTGTCGTCTGCGATAGTTAAATGTTGTCTGCCGCTAAATGAAATTCAGAGAACTGTAGTGTATATTTACTCACTGAAACAATCCAGGTAAAGCGAGATATAGACAGTGGACACTGTCACAACACTCCACTCAGTGCTCATGAGATGCTACCAGTCGTTAGTGTCACAAGACTCCACTCTGTTCTCATGATATATGGACAGTGGACACTTTCACAACACTCCACTCTGTGGTCAAGAGGCGTTGGCAGTCGATAGTGTCACAACATCCCACTATGTTCTCATGGTATATAGACAATGGACACTGTCACAACACCCCACTCTGTTCTTATGAGATCTGGACAGTGGACACTGTCACAACACCCCACTCTGTACTCATGCTATATGGACAGTGGACTCTGTCACAACACCCCACTCTGTACTCATGATATATGGACAGTGGACACTGTCACAACACCCCACTCTGTACTCATGAGATCTGGACAGTGGACACTGTCACAACACCCCACTCTGTACTCATGATATATGGACAGTGGACACTGTCACAACACCCCACTCTGTACTCATGAGATCTGGACAGTGGACACTGTCACAACACCCCACTCTGTACTTATGATATATGGACAGTGGATACTGTCACAACACCCCACTCTGTACTCATGATATATGGACAGTGGACTCAGTCACAACACCCCACTCTGTACTCATGATATATGGACAGTGGACACTGTCACAACACCCCACTCTGTACTCATGATATATGGACAGTGGACACTGTCACAACACCCACTCTGTTCTCATGAGATCTGGACAGTGGACACTGTCACAACACCCCACTCTGTTCTCAAGAGATCTGGACAGTGGACACTGTCACAACACCCCACTCTGTACTCAGGATATATGGACAGTGGACACTGCCACAACACCCACCCTGTACTCATGAGATATGGACAGCAGACACTGTCACAAAGCACCACTTATATAGGCAGTAGGCACTATCATAACACACCAATTTGTATGGGCTATAGTGAGGTAGACTGCACTGACCTCTCAGGCAAGGAACCACAAAATAGGTGGGTGTGGATAGGGTGACGACATCAAGGAGCATATGTAACCCGCAATGCAAGCGGTGTGGGTTCAAATCCTGCTGTAGCTGCAATATTTCCCATTTGTATCCCCTCCCCATGACTCTCGTCACTGTCACTGCTCTCATGAGAAATGGGTGGTGGGAATACACTGTCAAGGGGAAAAGGGAACAGACAGTGTTGGGGTTCATCACTGCACTCACATTAAAGTTGCATAGTCTGATGATTTTGAGTTTCTATCATTTTCTGACATAAATATAATAGGTCGATCAGTATAATCTTTCTTACTTCAGTTTGAGTACCTTTGATTTTAAATGACCAACTTCAGAGTTTTTTTAAGCGTAAGCACACAAAATTAATTTTGGCATGCGTGTCAAAACTCTGACCCACCATCGGCTTCAACAAAACCACAGTTCTGTTAAATTGACTTAGAAAGCCCTTATTTATAGCAACAAACACTTCATAAATGCATGCATATCTAAGTTGGATATGTAGGTTAAAATCTAAGTAAGGTTATATCATGATTGGTACCAACTTGTGACACTGCGCACTCATGGCGGCTTTATAGTGCTGCCCCACGAGGAGATCACGCCACCAGCACCATGACCTGATATCCCACTCAATCAAATTATCCTGACACTGACCGAACCAGTCCTTGCCACATCCTATTAATGCTGAATGCCTAGGTATGAAGCGACAAGTATCGATTTGATAAGTCACTGGTTTGACTCGACCGGGAATCGAACTCCCGAGCTTCCGAACGCAAGGTCCACGCTCTACCGGTTCGGCCAGTGCGCCCGGTGCCAAACAGGGTGTGTGGCAGGCACAGTACCTGAACTATGAGCAAGCGCATAGAACCTCCGCTACACAACACTCCCCCCCCCCCCTCCCAATCCGCACCCCCCCCCCCCCGCAACAAGTGGCCACCATCAGGCACCGGAAGTAGATCGGTCCTCGCTGCTCCAGGGTGTGGCGTGAACAGACAGCGTCGCGAGCGGGAGACAATCACGTGACATGTGACAGCGGAGGGGGGGGGGGGGTGGAGGAGGGAGGGCAGGACCTGCCCAAATGTGCTGATGTCGTCTCATTAGTGACAGTTGTTACATGCGCGTGTCACTGCCCAATCTGGTTGTCACATGTCAGCTGTCCAGTTAAGCCAGGTAAGCAGATTGCCAGTGGTGGGTCGAGGTGTGGAGGGTGGAGGTGGGGTGGGGGGTCCCGTCAAACCAAACCATTTGTCCGATATTGTTCACAAACACTGCTAAACCACTGAATATAACAGTGCCAGGGACACCCTCCTAACCCATATATATAATTAGTCTGATGCCGTCCTATTCCTAGCGTCCGCCTCCCGTGCTGGTAGATCGTGGGGTCGTGGGTTCGGGCCATGGTCGAGTCAAACCAATGACTTGAAAATTGGTGCTTGTCACTTCCTAGCCAGGCGCTCGGCATTACTAGGACAGGGCAAGGACTGGTGTGCTCAGTGTCAGGATAATGTGACTGAGTGGGATACCAGGTCATGGTCCCGGCGGCCTGGTTTCCCAGTGAGACAGCACTATAAAGTCGCCAGGATGCGCACTGTCACAAGTCGGTACCCGTCCTGATATGACCTTAGATGTTGCTAGGATGTAAAACAACAACAAACAAACAACAAACTTATCCACATGGTATGTCCTATTTATATTAATCCCACGAAATAGAACTAAGCTTATATATCTATGATTTAGGTGATTTTGAAATTGTTTAATTCACTTAAATGTTGTTCCCACTCTTGTAGATACGTGTTTCTGTTAAAAGCAGAGTAAAAAAAAAGACACCTAAAAAATGCCACCCTCCAACCACCCATCCTTAATGTCCACCTCACAGCACCCACGTGCATGTCGAACTTAATAAAGTACCTCACATCGTGGGCCTTTTTTTCTATTTTCTTTTTAAATTTCTATACCTGGAAACGGATCTCCGCGAAGGTCTGGACACTCTGGGATGTGACACATCAAGTTGCAGTAGTCACCATGGTATGGCTCTATTGGAGCTTTACATTCTAGCAACATCTAAAGTCACACTATGACCGATACCAACTTCTGACAGCGCGCACTGATAGTGGCTTTATAGTGCTGCCCCTATTGGGATACCGTGCTGTTTGCATCATGGCTCGATGATCTCACTCAGAAGCATTATCCTGACACTGAGCCAACCAGCCTTTGCCCTATCCTAGTAATGCCGAGTGCCAGGCACGGTAGTGGCAAGTGTGAGTTTTGTAAACTTACAAAACTCATACATGACTATATGGTTTTAATATATCCCATCAAATGTATCAAAAGTGTGCTTGCACGATTGGCTGATAAAATGAAAATTTACACATTGACACCATACATTTACCCAAATTTGTTTCAACTTTTTGTCAACTTCCGTCTTGTATGACAATCTGGCTTGCTTAACTGTAATCAATCAAATCTTTTTTGAATTTGTTGTAAATGTTAAAAGGATGTTAGATTTCCATGTTACACAAATGATATTAAGACATTCCTCATTTTGTACAAGATCAAAATCAAAAAGTGAAATAGCTTTTTTTTTCAACCTGGCATATGATATGCACAACATGTAAACCTTGGGAAGATTTTCACTTTTTGGTTTCCATGTCACACATTAGTGGCCAGTTTGAGAGAATGGTCCAAGTTTATTTGTCTGACTCGGCGGTAGATTAAGCCGCCACCATCCCACACCGGCTGCAAGTGCTTCTTTAAGTCAGCCATAGTAGGACAAAAAGAGGAAAGTTTTTTTTTAACGATGCCTCTAGAGCACATTGATTTTTATCATCGTCTATTGTACATCAAACATATGGTCATTCTGCCATTTTTTATTTTATTTTTTTGGTACATTAGTTGTTTAAGCAGGGGAAATTTCAGTCGCAGGCGATTGGTCTTCCTCATTCCACTGCTCCTTGCCCTATCCTAATAATGCCGAGCACCTGGCTAGGAAGCAACAAGTATAAATTTTTAAGTCATTGGTTTGACTCGACCAGGATTCGAACCCACGACCCCACGATCTACCACATGGGAGACAGACGCTCTAACTCATTTGGCCATCCCGTCTGGTTCTTCGGAGGAAACCCGCTGCCGCCACATAGGCTACTCTTTCCGATAAGCAGCAAGGGGTCTTTTATATGCACTTCCCCAGCCATAGTAGGTGTACTTGTGGGATCAAGTAGGACTACGTAAAAGGAAGCATAAAAACTGATGAGTCACTGCCAGCTCTAGTAGCACCAGCCCAACCTTCCCGTAGGCAAAAGAACTAACCACTTATTACCCGTCCACCTAATTACCTCCACCTAGCAGTAAGGTGTCCACATCCCGTGTGGAAGGTCGTGGGTTCAATCCTCGGTCGAGTCAAACAAAAGAACAAAATGACTAATTCTTGCTCCCGCACATGTGGTGCATCAGTGAAAATGTAAGGCACAGACTGGTTGGCTCAGTGTCATGTTAATATGACTGAGTGGGATAACATTGTACTTTGGAGCCAGTAGCATAGTAGGTAGCTCAGTGGAGCAGAACTATAAAGCCACAGAAAGTGTGGACTTTCACCAATTTATAACGCAAAAAAGCAAGTACCATGGTAAAGAGCACCTGTGTCAAATACTGAGAGAAAATCTAATTGAATAAAAACAGCCTATATCCAATAAACCGCCATAGCATTTTGAACAAACACCCAAACGTCACTTGATATAAAAACAGTTATCAGACAAACACATGTTCTAAGATATCCACCATCATATCACAGACCTGGAGTCAGGTATTTTCACACCTGCCACTTCTACACGGCTAGTACCCAGACCTACTTACCACATCCACCCACACCTTGATGTCTCACCGTCACCATCCACTTTTCACACTGGTCCCAGCCTGCCATACACCTCTGCCCTGCCAGGAGCTACACCTCCCTGATGCTCGTATCACACCACGCCGTCACACCTCACCATACCATTTATCGCACCTAGATTTCGCACCAGTCTATTTGTTTATTGGTGTTTTACGTCCTAGCAATATATATGCTCATATCAGGATGGGCACTGACTTGTGATAGTGGTCACTCAAGGCGATTTTATAGTGCTGCCCCACTGGGAGATCTGGCCACCAGCAACATGACCTGATATCCCACTCAGTCACATTATTCTGATACTGAGCTAACCAGTTCTGGCCCTATCCCAGTAATGCCGAGTGCCGGGCTAGGTAGTGGCAAGTATCAAATTTGTAAATCATGGGATGACTCGGACAGGATTCAAACTCCTGACCTTCCGCATGGGAAGCCTGTGCTCTACAGATATAGCCACCCGTCCGGTCTCACAACTGTCAGATACACCTTTCTTTCCATCAGATACACTTCTATAATAACACAAACATTCCGTCCCTTCACACTTTAATCTGAATCTTCAAACCTATGACACCCAGACTGACTCGCCCCACCTTGCACCCTACTATCATCAGAATGCAATGCCTTTATGGGTGTGAACAAAGCTGCTCACGCACATAAAGACGGTTTCATCACACCTCCTGAGAACGAGACTGCATATGGCTACCGGGTGTCGCATGCGAAAGGTGGGGACTTTGGTTCCAGGTCGAGTCAAACTAATGACTTAATAAAATTGATACTTGTCGCTTCCTAACCTGGCACTCGGCATTAATAGGATAGGACAAGGACTGGCTAGTTTAATGTCAGGATAATGTGACTGAGTGGGATATCAGGTCATGGTGCCAGCAACCTGATTTCCCAGTGTGGCAGCACTATAACGTTGCCACGAGTGCGCACTGTCATAAGTTGGTACCCGTCCTGATATGACCTTAGATGTTGCCAGGACGTAAAACTCCAACAACCAACCGATCATAAAGACGGGTTTACCACATTTGGTGACAGCTAGACTGCACACTTCTGACTGCCTCCATTGTCCTCACACACACGCCTTCAAGACATGATCACACCTCTGGCAGTAAGCATTAAACCAGCCCAAAGCACAAGTAACCTTTATTAGGGCGCATTATTGCCACTTTTGGTGAGCTCCCTGGGCTACTTAATCCAGCATGAGTCACTCTATAGACGATGGTATAAACGGTCAACAGTTCCCGGTGTAGACAATTCGTCAAGGCTCATCCAAATCGACAGAGTACACGCTTCCCGTGCGATAGGTCGGGAGTTTGAAAAACTTGGCTTGATGTAAAGATACTATGACTGAGTGGGATATCAGGTTATGGTGTCATGGTATAATATCGCCATGGATGCTTTCTGTCATAGGTCAGTGCCTGTCGAGATATGACTTAAGATGTTTCTGGGGCATAAAACCCCAATCACTCAATAGTATTGTATTGCCCTCTGGCACTGTACTCATCCTAGTTCCATAATATGTCACTGTGGCGCCACCTGCCAGTGGGAACTCTCCACATGTCAACTGCAAGTTACAGGTTGGTTGGTTATTGGAGCTTTACGTCTTGACAACATCTAAGGTCATATCGACTACAAGTTTCAACCTGGTCACTAGTGTGTGTGTGAGTATATATATATATATATATATATATATATATATATATATATATATATATATATATATATAACCGTTCTAGCCCTTTTGTTCAATTAATATCCCATGGATTCCCCGCACCTGCTGCTGGACGCCGCCATCTCTTCTTCTTCCTAACCATTTCATGTTTTCGTTGATATAATCCTGCCCAAGTGCTGACAGCCTATGTACTACTTGTTCACGGGCTCTACCCCCACATTTGATGTGTACTCATTACCAGTACTCCCCCGCTTCCCTAGCTAATGCCGACAGTGTACACTGCTGCTGCTGTCACTTATAAACACCCGAGATATTACCTATTGTTATTATTGACGGTATTAAGGATGTGGTTACTAGTCCCGAGAAGAGGGCTATGCTACATTTGGTGATGTCTACATCACTCGCTCATCTGCGCAGAAGGCCAATAGTAAGAGATATTATAATGAACCATTATTAGGGAGTTGATCATGGCGGTTAGTGTAATAAGGGACCTGTTCATAAAGGGTAAGGAATGCAATCATCTCAATCACATTTTAAGAGCTCACAACTTTATTTCTGTTCCTCCCAACACCATCTAATCTCTGCAAATGTCAACGGTATGAATAAATACTTTCCCTCCATTCCCTTTATAGTTAAACTACTCCCAATGACTGTAATTAAAGCCATATTATCATCTAAAACATCAGAGTGCCAATGAAACATGTCGGATGGGCCTGGGCCTGATGGCTCGAACCTTCTACGTTGCTAGGAGAGTAGCGCGGGACACAGCGGCACATCTCCTAGCAATGAGTTACAGCAGCGAACCCTTCCCCACATTTGATGGCCAATGCGGGTTCATCTTGGTGAGCAGCCCGCATTTCCATATGCGGGTTGCTCGACCCATGCCCACAATGGCCACAGCTCGATTATAGTCTTGCCCACTTCATATATATATATATATATATATATATATATATATATATATATATAGCTCAGTATCAGGATAATGTGACTGAGTGGGATATCAGGTCATTGTGCTGGCGTCCTGGTCTCCCAGTGTAGCAGCACTATAAAGTCGCCATGAGTTTGCACTGTCACAAGTCGGTACCCATCCTGATATGACCTTAGATGTTAAGGACGTAAAACTCCAACAACCAACCAACCATTATTTATATTTGCATAAGCTCATGTATATATGTATACGTAAATATTCATGCCTAAGTAAGAGTATATTTGTATATATGTATATATTTAAATACATACAGATGAGATTATGCAAATATAAATAATGAAAGGTTCAATTACAGTAATTATCAGTCTGATTATTCATCAAATCAGGAATGCTTATCCCAATTTTTGGATTGGTGTTTACGGGGTTTTGCGCCTGAACTCTTCATATATAAAACATATTCACGTCATGGAAAACATATTCAAAAATGAATATGAAAATGGTGAAATCTCCCCAACTTGGACAGCATCATTTAACTAGTTTGTTTATTTGTGTGTATTGTTTTACGTCCTAGCAACATCTAAGCTAGGAAGTGACAAGTGACATGTGTCAATTTTTAAGTCATCGGTTTTACTCGACCAAGGTTTGAACCCACGGAACCATGGGTTCGGATCCTTCGATCTCCTAAAACAGGAGACGGACGCTCAACTCATTCGGCCATGCCGTCTGGTCTCATTTAACTAGTTGTACACGGCGGGAATGTACATCCCAGCTGTGTCTCAGTCACCTCAGTGCATCAACTGGCCACGTGCTGGCACTTTTATCTTTACTAACAAACTAATCCTTTCCAAATGTCCTTTCTGCCTCGGTTTACTCCTTGCTGAGCCTTAAGTTCGCCTCTTTGCGGCGAGCACTGCTGCTGTAGCTACCACTGTCACATGGGGAGAGGTGGGCTAAAAACCCGGCACCAATTTAGCTTTAAACCACCCCCCAAAAGAACCGCACGTAAATCACTTCTGGTCTGCTCTCCCATTTTTATCACTCCAAAACTATTGAACTAAAAAGGAAAATGGAGGCAACCAAAAAAACATGGACAAGGATTCACAACAGCCGAAGAAATTATAGTTTATTAACTTGACAAAAAAAAGGACAATCAGATAGATGATTAAAAATTTACGGTAAAAAAGCTGGCGGTGGATGCCACAGGATTAATATGAACGGACATCTAAAAACATAGCAAAATAAGGAAGTAAAACAGCCCACCAAATCAATCCGTATCTTCTCTGGTCACCATTGGCGCTCATTCTACCGTGACCTATTTATTTTTGGAAGAGGATATGGCACAATTCTTTCTACCGTAAAGTTCCTCTCCTGAGGAGTTTACTACAAAACAACCTGTTTCAGGGAATGTAGGACATCAACTTGGTTAAAACCTTGTACTTTACACAGGAAAGTTTGTTATATTTAACCATGCCTCTAGAGCGCATTGATTTTTATCTTCGGCTCTTGGATGTCAAACATATGGTCATTCTGACATATTTCTTTGGAGGAAACCTGCTGCCACCACATAGCCAACTCTTTCCGGTAAGCACCAAGGGGTCAGTTATATGCACTTTCCTACAGACAGGACAGCATTTCCACGGAATGGAAAATAACCCAAACTGCAAATTTGTCCACTGAGCAGGATCAATCGGATGACCCACACCTTTTACAGGTGAACACTCTACTGCCTGAGCTACATCCCGCTCCCCTGTACTTTACACACCAACATCAACGTTGCACTCCATCTATCAGTAAATGTAGGATAATGTGACTGAGGGGGATATTAGGTCATGGTGCTCGCGGCCAGGTATGTGGTACATATCAGGACGGGTACCGACTTTTCAGTGCACACTTTTCTTTTTCTTTTTTTTGTTTTTTTGTTAAAGTATTTATTCATCTGAATATGACATTTGTCAGCGCCGGAGCACTGGTCTTCCGGCCATCTTACTATTGGAATTGACATTCTAAATAATCTAAGTTTGGTCAGTGCTGTATTAGTCACAGCACCGATCCTGTAGAATTAAGGGAGTGGCTCCTGCTGTATAATGTACAGCACCAGTCACTGCGGTTCATGCAAAAATGGGGAGCAGCACCGAGTTTATAGTGCTGTCCCACTGGGAGACCAGGCCAATGACACCATTATATCCCACACAGTCACATTATCCTGTCACTGTGCTAACTAGTCAGTGTCCCATCCTATTAATGCTGAGCACCAGAGGTTAGATAGCAAAAAGTATCAATACATTTGCTTGATTCGGTTGGGATTCGAACTTTCGACCTGCCACACGGGAAGCCTGTGCTCTACCAATTTGGTCACCAGGTCCGGTCTTTAAGATGTATTCCTTATACCAATGTTTATTACATCCTAACGAAATGTGTCAGATCGTGGAAACAAATAATGCATTGAGATCTAGCGAGGAGGTGAAGGTCGTTGGTCTGTTGGTAGACGATAACTGTCTGTATAACGCAGTATGTCTAAGGGCTGACCAGCCGGCAAAGGAACCGTAAATGGTAGTTCACCTATCATCCACTAGGTGGCAGTGTGAAATGTACAAATCTCTTTGCACAGACGGTACCTGTCTGTATAATGCAGTAGGTCTAAGAGCTGACCAGCCGGCAAAGGGAATAGGAACAGTAATTATTATCCACATATAGATATATACACACATGTTTATATAATGTTTATATATATATATATATTTACATATGTACTTATACATAGATACATATATAAATATATACACATGTCTGATGTATAACAAATTATGCGATCATAAATGTACGTAAGGAAATTATTATCATTATTGTTATTCTGTGTAAGACCAACACTGTACCGGTGGCGCCACCTTCGGCCTGCTCATCTCCACTGGATGTAGACCAGTGTCAGTCGCACCGGAGGACATATGTATATATACATATACACATACATACATGGTTATGTGTAAAGTGATTATGATAGAAAATACTGAAAAAAATCAATCTCCAAACACATCCATCTCGGTCTGTGTGTCTACAACCTAACTTTCGTCTCTGATGGTTTTAATTCGCCACAAAAGATCCTCTGCAATAATCGAAAGGGATAAACCTCTCCCTTATCATACAGATCAAAACTCGCCCACCAATGCATTGCCTGCTTAGGCTATCAGTGCTTCAGATGTCTGAGAGTTCTGAGCATATCACACGCTGTTGTATATATATATATATATATATATATATGGAGACAATGGAAATGCGACTTGACAGGGTTGTTAAAACTCAAAAGGAAGCCAGCGGCATATTCACCACACAACTTATATAAGCGGTTAGAAACGTTGCGGGCGAACATTAAAAGACGAGGTGGGGGGGGGGGGTTGGAGAGAACGGGGGGTATTACATTTTAATTCACCCTGCTCTTATATACCACGCTTTCATCATAACAGAGAGCTGCGCATGCGCAGAGAACAACACGCGTCCTTCAGATCTAAGAGAAATCACGAGAATTCCCGATCGATATTGAAAAGAATACATTCGCGTAGGCAACATTAAATTCTATTAACTACTTCCAACAAAGCGTCCACGGGCCCGGTGCCCGGCGCCTGGGTGAGGGGCGGCGGGGCGCCGGCGGGGCGCGGCCGGGGTATTTAGGCGCCGGGCCGGGCGGGGTGTTAGTTAGAATACCCCGTGTGGTGGTGGTGGGTAGGGGTGGGGGTGAGGGGGGGGGATACAGAAAGGCTGGTAGTATATTAATCACGAACAAACCTTAACAAACCGCCCCAATCTAACCCGCGCTTTGAGTTGTAGTAACAACAAAGTAAGACACCTTCCACACACACACACCCACGCACACACACACCCACCCACACACATATACCCACATACGCATGCACCCATACCAGCACACACACTCACACATAACAAACAAGCACCCACCCACACACGCACCCCCCCCCCCCCACCGACACCCACCCATTCACACACATACCACACACCCAACCACATACACAGATCTATCAACACGCACCAACCCACGCACATATCCACCCACACACCCACATGCACACCGAACAAGCACGCACACCCTCACAAATACCCACACCTACACCAACACACACGCACATACACACATGCACCCCCCACATGCATACACCACAAGCAAGCACACACCCACACCCACCCACCTACCCACCCACACCCACCCACACCCATACATACCCATACCCACACCCACACATACCCACACCAATAAACACGCACATACACACCCACACACATGCACACACCCAAATGCACACAACAAGCAAGCACACTCCCATACTTATAATACACCCCACCCATACACACACACCCACACCCACTCATACCCCCCTCACCCACACCAATACACACGCACATGCACATGCCTAACCACACGCACGCACACCCCCAAATACACACACAAGAAGCAAGCACACTCCCATACTTATAGTACACCCCACCCATACACCCACCCACCCACACATATAGATACCCACACCCATAATACTCACACCCATAATACCCACACCCATAATACCCACACCCACACCCACACAGCGAACACTTCCGGAAATGTCAAGCCGGCCAAAGGAGAAGGGCGGCGGACGCGGAAGGTAGGTGGGGGGAGGAGGGGGGGGGTGAATGTGGATCAAAATTGTATGTTTGGAGTTTATTCGGGCAAATGTTGAATGGTGGCAGGCGACGCGGGACAGCCGCTGTCACCTACACGGCCGGTATCCTTACGTGTCCCGGCGGCGTGGTAAATCTCCCGCCTGACAGAAGAAAAATAGCCGCCGAATAAAACGGCCAATACCTTCAGCGGTGAGTCGGCTGGGGATTAATCAAGGCCCGAACTGTATGCATGGACGCGGATTATGTTCGTTGAATGCGCGGGTTCGCGTCGAGAGATGGGGTAGTGGGTGTGTGAGACTGAAAAATAAATACTACACACTATAGCGGGTGAGAGGGTGTGTGGTGGTGTGCGAGATTAAACAATAAATACTATACTCTATAAAGGGGGGGGGGGTGAGAGGGGCTGTGGTGGTGTGTGAGACTGACAAATATATACTATATTCTATAGGGGGTGAGAGGGTGTGTGGTGGTGTGCGATACTGAACAATAAATACTATACTCTATAGGGGGTGAGAGGGTGTGTGGTGGTGTGCGAGATTAAACAATAAATACTATACTCTATAAGGGGGGGAGAGGGGTGTGGTGCTGAAAAATCTATACTATACTATAGGGGGTTATAGGGTGTGTGTGGATTGCGATACTGAACAATAAATACTATACTCTATAGGGGGTGAGAGGAGGGTGTGGTGGAGTGCGAGACTGAACAATAAATACTACATTCTATAGGGGGTGAGAGAGGTGTGTGGTGGTGTTCAATACGAACAAAAAATACTATACACTATAGGGGTGAGAGGGGAGTGTGGTGGGTGTGCGAGACTGACAAATAAAATACTATACTATATAGGGGTGATAGGGTGTGTGTGGGGTGTGCGAGACTGAACAATAAATGCTATACTCTTTTTGGGGTGAGAGGGGGTGTGGTGGTGTGTGAGACTGAAAAATATATACTATATTCTATAGGGGGTGAGAGGGTTGTGGTGAATGCGAGCCTGAACAATAAATACTATACACAATAGGGGTGAGAGGGGGTGTGGTGGTGTGCGAGACTGTAACATAAATACTATACTCTATAGGGGTGATAGGGTGTGTGGTGGTGTGCGAGATTAATCAATAAATACTATACTCTAAAGGGGGGGGGGGGTGAGAGGGAGTGGGTGCTGTGTGAGACATGAAAAATATATACTAAATTCACAGGGGGTGAAGGTGTGTGGTGGAGTGCGAGACCTGAACAATAAATACTAATACTCTATAGGGGGTGAGAGGGTGTGTGGTGGGCGGGGCGGAGCGGGGCAGGGCACTGTGGGGCAGGACGGAGAGGAGCGGGACGAGGGGCGGGGCGGGCAGAGCGGGACGACGCGACGCGGGACGAATCGGGGCGGATCGGGGCCTGAGCGGAGCGGATCCGGGCGGAGCGAGGCTTAGTGGAGGGGGGCTGGGTAGAGCGGACGGGGCGGGTTGAGGCGGGGCGGGTGAGGCGGGGCGGGGTGAGGCGGGGAGGACGAGTGGGGCGGGTGGGAGTGGGGCGGTGCGGGCGGGGCGGTCATGGCAGGGCGGGGTAGGCGGGACCGGGACGAGGGCTGGGTGGAGTAGGGCACGGGGGCCCGGGCGGGGCTGGGCTTAGTGGAGCGGGGCTGGGTAGAGCGGGACAGGGGCGGGGTGGGGTGGGGTGGGGTGGGGTGAGGCGGGGTGGGGTGGGGTGAGGCTGGGCGGGGTGGAGCGGGGCGGGGCGTATATTAGTGGAGCGGGGCTGAGTCGAGCGGGGCGGGACGGGGCGGGGCGGGGCGGGGCGGGGCGGGGCGGGGCGGGGCGGGGCGGGGCGGGGCGGGGCGGGGCGGGGCGGGGCGGGGCGGGACATGACTGGCTGAGGCGGGCGTTGCTGCTACTCGTGGCGGTATCCTCAACATTACTGATTTATATAGGGTGACAGATCTGAAGGCAGGACGATGCCGGGATTGGCGGGACGCTTGTGTGGCGAACGGCCCGTCACAAAAGAAGCATTGTATGATAATTAAAATAAAAGGAATTATTAACATTACTTAGCACCCCACACGACGGGGGCCGCTTCACTAACAAACAATACGGCACCGATATTTATCTGCCTTCTTCATCGTCATCCTCGTCGTCTTCGCCTCGTATTTTTCGTCTTCTTTGCCATTTTCATATATTCTTCTTCTTCGTCTTCTCTTTCTTTTTCTCTTTCTTCTTGTCTTTATTCTTCCTCATCACTTTTTTCATCATCGTTGTCTTCTCCACCTTGTTCGTCCTTGTCTTTATCTTCTCAGTTTTCTCTTATCTTTTTCCGTCGTCATTTTCTTCTTCACCTTCTTCCTCATCATCTTGTCCATTGTTTCCTTCATTGTCCTCATTCATCTTTGATCTTTCCTTCATTTTCCTCATCATCATTTTCGATCTTGTTCATCGTCGACCTTGTTCATCTTGTTATTGTTGTTCATCTTGCTCATCTCCTTGTTGTTGTTCACCGTTTTCATCATGTTCATCAGTTTCTTGTTCAAATTGTTGATTTTCTTGGTCATATTGTTCATCTTATTCTTCTTGTTCATCTAGTGGATATTTTCATCTGGTTCATCTCGATCATCTTGTTCATCTTCTTCTTATTCATCTTGTTCATCTTGGCCATCTTCTTGTTCATCTTGTTCATCTTGGCCATCTTCTTGTTCATCTTGTTCATCTTGCCCATCTTCTTGTTCATCTTGTTCATCTTGTTCATCTTGTTCATCTCGTTCATCTCGTTTATCCTCTTCCTGTTGTTGTTCATCGTCCTCTTTAAGACTTGGTTCATTACATTCTAAATCGTCTTAGTCCTTCCCCCCATATTCTTCATCTGTGTCATCACCCCGTCATCACCTCCGTCCTCATGCTGTACTCCGTGTATTTCTCCGTTTATTTCTTCATCTCCTTCACCATGTCCCCACTCCTCGCCTGCTCCGTCACGTTGTTCCCTTTGTGGTTTACGTCGTTTTCTTCCCGCTTTTTGTCAGTTTCTTCTCCTGTCCTTTCCCACCATGGTTTCCCCACAGCTTCTGCCTGCTGCCGGGGTCACCACACAAGCACTACTGTAGTAAAGTCACGCCCATCACCAATGACTTGACAAGAGAGTGCAGCCCAATTACTGCAGCTGTACCGTAAAGTTCGCCTCACACTATCCACTTCCCGCCGACTAGGTGGATGATTTGTTGGTAGAACTGGTCCGGCGCGGGCTCTGTTTATTTGTTATGCTCGCGGGTCGAGTCAATGAAGTAATTACTTCCAATAGGTTTAGCGGTAATTAGATCTAAAATAATAATATGCAACTATAATGCAACTTGCTAGATTACTTCCTGTCTTGGCTGAAAAGAATCGCACTACCACAACTGATATTAGTTTCGAGCTTACCCTATTAACGACGCCTGAACGTAGGCCCCGCGCCCCGGTAGGGTGGTCGTGGTACCGACAGTTTACCGCCATCAGCACATATGCACCAGCACACCAACACACACATAAACACGCGCACACCAACACACATACACACCAATACACACATGTAAACACACACATATCAACACACATCAGCATACACATATAAACACACCAACACACACCAACACACACATCAACACACACATATAACACACCCCAACACACCCCAACACACATACACACCAATACACACATGTAAACACACATATATCATCACACATCAGCATACACATATAAAGACACATCAACACACATATAAACACCCACATGAACACACACATATAACAAACCCCAACACACACAAACACACATAAACATGCACACACCAAACACATACACACACCAAAACACACATGTAAACACACACATATCAACATACATCAGCATACACATATAAACACCCAACAACACACATATAAACACACACATCAACACACACATATAACATACCCCAAGACACATCAACACACATATAAACACACACATATTAACACACACAAACACACATGATCATACACATAAACACACACCAACACACATATCAACACACACCAACACACATCAGTATACACATATAAACATATCAACATACACCAACACACACTAACGCACACCTAAACACACACAGACACACACACATAAACACACACCGACACATACCAACACACATATCAACACACACCTCCACACATCAGCATAAACATATAAACACACACGCACATATAAACATACACATATCAACACACACAAACACACATCAGCATACACATATAAACACACACCAACATACATCAACACACACCAACACACATCAGCATACCCATATAAACACACACCAACCCACATATCAACACACACCAACACACATCAGCATACACATACAAACCCATATCAACACACACCAACACACGCATGAACACACACCAACACACCCTAACACACACAAATGCACACACACGCACCAACACACACAACCACACATATCAACACACATAAACACACATCAGCATTAAGATATAAACACACACCAACACACACATCAACACTCATATCACACACCAACACACACCCTAATAAACACACACCAACATGTACATATGAACACACACAGTCACACACCAGCACACACATAACACCATAACACACACCAACACATATATCAATACACATATCAATACACATATCAACACACATCAACACACATCAATACACATATCAACACACATATTTCAACACACTCATCAATGCATATATCAACAGACATATCAACACACATCAACACACATCATCACACACACCAACACATATATAACAACACACACCAACACACATATCAACACACATATCAACACATACCAACACACACCAACATACACACCAACATGCACCAGTAAACACCAACCCACATACGCACCACGCACCATTACAGACATGCCAACAGTCTAGCCCGGCTTGGGTCTGGTTTGCTAAATATCAGGATAATGTGACTGAGTAAAATATCGAGTCCCGGTCTTCTAGGGGAGCAGCACTATAAAGTCACCGCGGATGGTGACTGTCACAAGTCAATACGCGTCCTGACATACCCATAGATGTTAATAGACATATATAACGCATGGCTCTTAACAAAGTACACCATCGAGAAGTATATGAAAGTGACAGTTACTAAGGCATCACATGCTGTATCTTATTCTATTCAACATGTCGCGGTTTAAGCTGTTGTATCTCGAGCAAACGCCACAGCGCCCAGCGCCGCCCCCCCCCCCCCCCCCGAGCTGTTCCCGGAAAATTGGGGGCAGGGAGCAGGACGAGGATTCTCTCTCTACCGGCGCCCTTCCACCGAAGCCCTGGCGCCACAACCCAGCGACCCCCCCCCCCCCCCCCCTTACTGCTGCCAGGAGTTCCCGCGTAAGTATTTGAATGTGATTAGAAAGGAAAGTGCTCAGTGACCGGCGCTATTAGCCCTCAGCAGCAAGATGAGCTGCTCACATGCCGGCGGGAGCTGCTCAAAATCCGACGGGAGCTGCTCACACACCCGGCTGGAGCTGCTCACATGCCGGCGAGAGCTGCTCACATGCCGGCAGGATTAATAAACTGATACTAGTATCCGGTGGGAGCTGCTCAAATTTCATCGGGAGCTGCTCAGGTTCGGGCGGGAGCTGCTCAAATTCCGGGGGGAGCTGTTGCGATTCCGGCGGTAGCTGTTCAAATGCCAGCGGGAGCTGCTCAGATTCTGGCGGGAGCTGCTCAAATGCCGGTCGGAGCTGCTCAAATGCCGGCGTGAGCTCCTCCCATTCAGCGGCTCTCATTTACCCACGATTCTTTTCCACGCAGACACCCAATCCCGCCCACAGTAAGAACACCCCCCCCCTCATCAAAATCCTCCCTCCCCCTCCCATCCACCTCCACCCCCTCCCCCACACACTACCCCTCTCCCCAACCACGCACCCCATCTTCATCACCAGTCTGGGTCGGGTTTCCACCAAAATGTCCAATATTGCTTTCGGTTTCGCTAAATTCCACCCCCCACCTCCTTTACTACTCCCCCCCCCCCCGGTGCCTCCCCCCACCCTCCCTCGAAGGTAATACCGCCTGCGTAGCGGGCTGGAAGATGGGTGGCGCGGGGTGGTGTGTGGTGGTGTGTGGTGGTGTGAGGCTGTTTGTTGGGCTCGTGGCTGCTGGAGGATCGAGGGCGGGTGGGCGGGTGGGTGGGTGTCTGGAGGAGGCCGGAGAGATATGATCGGATGGGCGGTGGTGTGTTTAGTGGGTGGGGACTGCTTAGATTAAGGTGATGGTGGGTGTTCGTATTAGGATACTGGTTAATGTGGTGGTGATGGTGTTGATGGTGTTGACGTCATAGATGTGGAGATGAATAGATGGTGTGTGTGGAGTGGAGTCATGCTAGTGTATATAAATATATTCTTTTGAGCGAGTGGTACAGGCTTGAGGCAAAGCTAGGACAGTTGAATAGGCCAGGTGGCAGCACCATGCGAGGCAGAAGGCCTGACCAGTCGCTTGAGTAGTTGAGTGTAAGTGTAGGGTCATTCAGGTGACAACTAGAGGCACAGTTCATGGGTAATCAGTTTACGGATAAGTATGCTCATATAATTGCCTATATAGCACATAAATAATCGCAATCGCGGGCAGAGTGACAGCGCGTGGCCAGACAAGTTACCGCATTTATAGACAGGTGGCATCACAATCGGCCTGAGGTTGGATAGTCGATGACAACAATAATAACACTACAGTAGATGACTTAGGCTGGATAATAAATAACTGGAGTGAAAACTTCCGGTTAATTACACTTGTATAATGCCTATCCATCATATACTAGCATACATGAACAAATCCACCGACGCGAGTGATGTTTTCAGGGTATGCAGGTACCGGGGAGCGCTGGAGGTGGCGCCACCAGTCGTGAACATGGAGGAGGCAGTACAGTATATAGTGTAATAATAATAATTAGCACACGATAATAACAATAAGGACTTAATTCCCCTCCGCGCCTTTATACTCGCATAATGCGTTATACATCACATATCTCTGTGAAGTATAAATAATGCAAGATTATACTCATCGTCATTTATATTTTTCAGCTATATCATATGGTATTGTGTTTAAATATCAAACTACCTGTTAGCACCATGGTGGATTCCTCCAGTTAACACCAACGGTTAACACTGTGTCAGGGGGGTGATGGAAATGGGTAATATTGTGCCTAGGGCAGGATTCCGAACCCACACCTATTTCCATTCCGGGGCTACCGAGCTAACCATTACACGACACATGCTCCCTCCGTATCTACGCCTACCAGTATATATGGCGCTTTGCTTGAGAGTGCAGTGCGGACAACTCAACCTGACCCTGGTTCCAGATACACCCCCCCCCCCCACCCGCCCAGACTTTATGGGAAATTCTAATAATCGTGCTGGAGATTATATTTCTACATAACCCATGTTGTCTTTTTTATCATTAATATCATAAAGTAATTTTAATACAAATTTATAGATATAAATCCATATGCATACAAACCTATATACATACAAACCTATATAGATATACTCCATGATATGGTACCAGATGGAATGGTGGGATTGGTAATGATTATCAGTCTGATTACATTGGCTATATACATTATATTTTCTAATGTACTGCTATGAAGAATACAACTATTTATTAAGAAAAAGGATAGTATCCCTGACAGATTTAAACCAATGACATAACAAACTGATACTTGTCGCTACCTTGCCTGGCACTCAGCATTACCAGGATAAGGATTCTTTGGTTCAATGCAAGGACAATGTGACCGAGTAGGATATAGGTCATGTTTCTAGTGGTATGGTATCCCAATAGATAAACACCATAAAGTCGCCATTGGTACTTTCTATCACAAGTCGGCACTCGCCCTGATATGACCTTCCATGTTGCCAGGACATAACACCACAGCGATCTCACACAAATAAAATGGTATTCATAGCACTGTCCAGCTGATGTCATGAGCAGTACAATAGAACTCACGTCTTGGTAACACTGTGTACTTGATAATGATAGCACTCGAAATCTGACAGTATTTGTAATAATGTATAGCCAAACAGGTATTACCTCCTGGTATTAACGTGTATTGCACTTGTTATATTATTAGTAATATTTGCGTAATGCTTATTACTTGCAATAGTGTATAACTGATGGCACTGGTATTGTACTGCTTACCAGATATCAGGGGAATCTTGCCGAACTGATGAACTGCTTAATGATTGGTATTGATAATACAAGAATAATTAATATAATAATTGGTAATAATTTAGAATATTACAGGTAAATTATATTCACCTATATGTTGACGTATTAATCTTGTATAAATTTTCACAGTTGTAAATTTGTTTGTTAAAATAATCCTGTGTAAATACTGTCAGATGTAAATTTCGCTTTGTTTAAATAATCTTATATAAATGCTGTGACTTGTAAATTTTCTTCTTTGCTTCAATGATCTTCTAGTATGAATGCTGACAGTTGTACATTTTGTTTTGTTTCAATAATCTTGTATAAATGTTGACAGTTGTAACATTTTTGTTGTTGTTTCAATAATCTTGTATAAATACTGACAGTTGTAAATTATATATTTTTTCTTTAAATAATATTGTGTGAGGACAGTTGTAAAATGTTGTTTTGAATCAATCACTGGGAATATATAACTGACGGAATTGCTAGTGCGTAACGTGGGAGCAACAACAATGTGCAGTCAACCACAATGTATAAATGGCAGCAATAGTAATAGTAGTATCAGTAGTGCATGACTAAATAACAGTGTGTCTATGGCATAACCATTTGTTTGTTGTTGATTTACGTCCTGTATCAGTAGTGCATGACTAAATAACAGTGTCTCTATGGCATAACCATTTGTTTGTTGTTGATTTACATCCTAGTATCAGTAGTGCATGACTAAATAACAGTGTGTCTATGGCATAACCATTTGTTTGTTGTTGATTTACGTCCTAGTATCAGTAGTGCATGACTAAATAACAGTGTGTCTATGGCATAACCATTTGTTTGTTGTTGATTTACGTCCTAGTATCAGTAGTGCATGACTAAATAACAGTGTGTCTATGGCATAACCATTTTGTTGTTGTTGATTTACGTCCTACTAGTATCAGTAGTGCATGACTAAATAACAGTGTGTCTATGGCATAACCATTTGTTTGTTGTTGATTTACGTCCTAGTATCAGTAGTGCATGACTAAATAACAGTGTGTCTATGGCATAACCAGTAACCATTTGTTTGTTGTTGGTTTACGTCCTAACACCATTTAAGGTCATATCACGATTGGTACCAAATTGTGACAGTGCACACTCATGACGACTTCATAGTGCTGCCCCACTGGGAGACCAGGCCACCAGCACCATGACCCGATATCCCACACAGTGACATTATCCTGACACTGTGCTAACCAGTCCTTGCCCTATCCTATTAATGCCGAACGCCAGGCCAGGCTAGATAACGACAAGTATCAATTCTATAAGTCATCGTTTTGATTCCGCTGGGTTTCGAACTCCAGACCTTCCGCATGGGAAGCCTGGGCTCTACCGACGGTATAACATAACCAGCTGCAGTGCTGGCGTGCTTAGAAACCCCGCGCCACTGATGCGCAGCAAAGTGCTGGTGATTAATTATATGTGGGCGAGGAGCGGTTGGTACGACGGGCCATTCGCCTCCCCCTCCCCCCCCCCCCCCCCCCCCCCCCCCCGCCCCCCCCCCCCCCCCCCCCCCCCCCCCCCCCCACCCCCCCCCTCCCCCCCCCCCCCCCACACACACCCAGTACCACCTCGTCCGTCCCGTATCATCCTGCAGCATTCCCAGGGAGGCACCCAACCAGTGCCCACCAGCCACACAACCCCCCCCCCACCACACAAACCCCCCCCTCACTACAATGTGACCATCTGTATCCCCCCACCCAGCCCCCCCGCAGCCATCCCCCGCCATCCAGCCCCCCCCCCCCCACACACCAAAAAAGGACCCAGCGGCACGCGTCCTTCTCCAATCCACCGGCGCCCGCCCCAATATTTTACCACTCATATTATCTGGCCATTTCCAATACTTTTAAATTCCCGCGCACTCCGTTCTTCCCGCATTCCCAGGCCGCCCACCCTCCCCCCCCCCCCCCCCCCCCCCCCCCCCAACCCCCACTCTACCACCACCACCACCACCACCTCGAACCAACCCATCCCACGGCGCTATGTCGTCATCGCAACCCACCAGCGGCGACGGATAGCGTTGCCTAGCAACGCCTTAAATAAGTAAGACAATGACGAGCTATAGTTGAATGCCGGGATCCGAATTTGTCATTTATCCTCCGAATTCTTCAATTTTCCTGAAATTCACCACTTCCTCCCTCCCTCCCTCCCACCCTCCCTCCCTCCCTCCCTCCCTCCCACCTCCACCCAATTCTCCCATCTCCGCTCCACACCTCACCCCACCTCACACACGCACCGACTTTATCCCACCACCCACCCACCCGTCAATTCCCATTCCTTCTATTCTGTAATTCGACAACTAGCAACTCCTCCCTCCCAATTCAGCCTATCCCCTCCAACCTCCCCCTCCCCCTCTCTCTCTTCTCAACCCCCTTACCACCACCCACACCTACCTACTACGCGCCCCCAACCACTACCCGCCCCCGCCCCCCGCCCACTGCAGCTCCATTAGTTATCACCCACTCCCACGACAACAACTCCCGCCCTCGCCCTACTAGACAAAAACAAAACAGAACCAGGCCTAGCTAAAAGAAGTTTGACGATTTTAATCTCATTGTGTGTGTGTGTGTGTGTGATAAGGGTGTGGTGAGGGTTAGAAGGCGGGGGTTGGCATCGCAGGAGGAGGAGGGGGGATGGGGTGTGGCTGCCTCTCTCCAGGCTCGCTGAGATAGTCAGTCAGCACTGTGCAGAATGGGCTCATTTCCATACAGTTAACTCTTTAAAATATTGGATTCGCCATGAATTATACGCCCGCCGGACGCACGGTGGCGCCACTGCTGCCGCTGCTACCTACTACAGCGCCACGCGCGGGAGAACCCGGCAACACGCCGCGTCGGCAAATACAATAAAATAAAATGAAATAAAGGCAACAGCCGTGACATATTTATCGTTTATAAATATCACCATTGTGTCGGAAGTGCTTTGATTTCTTGAAGGAAGACGATCGACTGTAGGCTTGTTTTCCAACCAACAATAACTAAAAAAAAAAAATTAGCAGTAATAGTATTTCTTAGGGGTGAGTTGCTTTAAATATCGATTGCGGGTAAAAATGTATATCATCAAAGGGCGATCTGCATTGTTGTGTGGGTGACTATGAGAGTGGTAGGCGGTAGGCGGCGCTGTGCGGCCGGGAGTGGGGACTTCAAAGGCGCGTTACAAGTTTCATACATGTTGCCATCACCATATCGCCATCTTGGGGATCCATTGCGCACAGTGGGAAAACACACACTGCCCTTATATCACGTGGCGGCGCGCCGCGCTGCGGGCACAGCACGAACTATTCACCAGCCGCCGGCGCCAACACTCGACAGACTCCACAGTGTGTTCCTGCTGCTTAACATTATATATGTATATATATGTATATATAAATGTGTATATATATAAATATATATATATATATATATATATATATATATATATGTATAGCCCCAATACGCGATGTTTAATATTTGGGCCTGGGGGGTCATTAAAGAAACCAATATATATGTGATGTATAACAAATTATGGGAGTATAAGTTTGTTTGTTTGTTGTTGTTTTAAGTCCTAGCAACATCTAAGGTCATATCAGGACGGGGGACTGCGAGTATAAAGATACATAAAGGAATTAGTATCATTATTGCTTTACTCCGTAAGACCCAACTCTGTACCGGTGGCGCCACAGTCGGCCTCCTAACCTCCACCAGATGTAGACCGGCGTCAGTCGCACCGGAGGATTTCTTTTCTTTTTTTAGGTGCAAGGGCCTATAATCCATTGCCAGAGATTAAAGCTACTCAATCCACTACCTGTTTCTTCCTTATTTGTGCTGGATCTATGTTTATATACTATGTATATCACATATACGTATGTAGAGGGAGCAGAGAGCTAATATTAGCGTGCCGTCCGGGCTCAGCGGGAGTGGGGAGAGGGGGGGGGGCAGAGGGAGCCCCCCCCCCCCCCCCCGCGCTCAGAGGGAGCGGGAGCGGGAGCGGAGAGAGAGGGGGGACAGTTGGGAGCCCCCTCCCACGCTCAGCGGGAGCGGGGAGAGAGGGGACCAATAGGGAGCCCCCCCCGCGATCAGTAGGAGCGGGGAGAGGGGGGGGGGGCAGTAGGGAGCCCCCCCCCCCGCGCTCAGCGGGAGTGGGGGAGAGAGGGGGACAGTAGGGAGCCCCCCCACCTCAGCCGGAGTGCGGAGAAGGGGGACAGTAGGGAGCCCCCCCCCCCCCCCGCGCTCAGCGGGAGTGGGAGAGAGGGGGCAGTGGAGCCCCGCCCCCCCGCCCCCCAACGCTCAGACGCGCGGGTGGTGTGATGGGAGGCGTGACCAGTAGGGTGATTGGGGGTGAAGTAGAGAGCCCCCCCCCGCGCTCAGCGGGAGCGGGGAGAGAGGGGGACAGTAGGGAGCCCCCCCCCCCCCCCGCCCTCGCGCTCAGCGGGAGTGGGGAGAGAGGGGGTCAGTAGGGAGCCCCCCACGCTCAGCGGGAGTGGGGAGAGAGGGGGGCAGTAGGGAGCCCCCCCCCCGCGTTCAGTGAGAGCGGGGAGAGAGGGGGGCGCAGTAGGGAGCCACCCCGCGCTCAGCGGGAGTGGGGAGAGAGTGGGACAGTAGGGAGCCCCCCCCACGCTCAGCGGGAGTGGGGAGAGAGGGGGACAGTAGGGAGCCCCCCGCGCTCACCGGGAGTGGGGAGAAAGGGTGGCAGTAGGGAGCCCTCCGCACTCAGCGGGAGTGGGGAGAGAGGGGGACAGTTGGGAGCCCCCCCCCCCCCGCGCTCACCGGGAGTGGGAGGGAGGGAGCCCTCCGCGCTCAGCGGGAGAGGGGAGAGAGGGGGACAGTAGGGAGCCCTCCGCGCTCAGTGGGAGCGGGGAGAGAGGGGGGCAGTAGGGAGCCCCTCCGCGCTCAGCGGGAGTGGGGAGAAAGGGGGGCAGTAGGGAGCCTCCCGCGTTCGGTGGGAGCGGGGAGAGAGGGGGGCAGTAGGGAGCCCCCCCCCGCGCATCTGAGCGCGGGTGGTGTGATGGGAGGCGTGACCAGTAGGGTGATCGGGGGTGAAGGGGGAGCGGGTACCCTCTCCCCCTGCTTCTAGTAACTGATCCTTGGGTATATAAGCTGGAACTCCTCTAGCCAAGTCACTTGCTATCCGGACCGCACTTCGTCCACGCCTCTCTCTATCTCCTCTCCGCTGGCCTTGCTCCTCCTTGATATGTCTGAAAAGAGTTCCAGGAGGGGGGGAGTCTGCCTGCATTTCACTTTCTACTCTTACTCTGTCCGTGTCTTTGGCTCGCCGGCTGGTCACCATAGAGCAAATAGACACGGGTCCTTTGACTCAACTCTCCTCATTTCTCTTTCCTAGACTCTACCCTTTTTTTTCCCTCCCAGGCACACTCCTAACTCTGACCAGGGGAGTTGTGTGCTTGGGTGGGGCCCTGTACCTTTACATTTTCTCTCACTTTGTTCTTGTTGCTGGAACCGCCGCTGCACCCATCTTTACGCGCCCTTCCTCGAAACCCTTGCTGCTGTCTGATGGATACAAGTGCTCAACTACTGCCAGACCGAAGAGTTCGGGGCCGCCCCAACGCTTCGCCATTACAACGTTGTAAAGATGTTCCCAGCTTCTACAACCGCCCCTACTGAAGATTAATCTTCAACCAAAGATTGGGCCGATTTATGGGAGCCTCTCTATAATGTTGCAGTTCTGTACCAGTAACCATTGTAAGGTTACAAACCACTCCAAGCAAGCAGCAAGCCAAGTCAGAGTAGCCTTTCTCACTACCACAGCAACACTGATGAACACACACTTTTCTCTTGATTGTTAATTTTTTTTTGATTGATGTAGTGCTCCAGACAGAGTGCTGACCTATTCAATGTCGCACACTTCAGAGCGAAGACCAAAACTACTCGGATACTGGTGAGAGAGCTGCTATTCGCAGATGACAGAGCACTGGTTGCCCACTCTGCTGAAGAGATCCAGAAAATAGTGGACGCTTTCAATGATGCATCAAAGAAGTTCGGCCTGAAGGTTAACATTAAGAAGATGGAGGTGCTGTACCAACCCAACTCTACAAGAACCCGAGAGGAGGATATCATGGTTGACGGAAACAAGCTGAACTCTGTTCTGGAATTCACCTACCTCGGAAGCACTATATCAAGCATTGATGCTGAAATACAGAGCAGGATGGCCAAGGCTAGAACATCTTTTGGTTGACTATGCCAGAGACTCTGGAACAACCACCATGTGTCCATGTGGGTCAAAGGCAAGATCTACCATGCAATCGTGCTATCCACCCTACTATATGGAGCCGAGGCATGGACAGTGTACAGACGACAGGTGAAAATGCTGCATGCCTTCATAGTGCGACATCTCTGTTCAATCATGAGGCTAACCTGGAAGGACAAAGTGACAAATAAGGAAATACTCGAATGGACGGGGCTGCCCTCTAAGGAAGATCTTTTGATCAAAAAGAATTTCCGGTGGACTGGACACCTCATGAGGATGTCATCAGACAGGCTACCAAAGCAGTTCCTCTATTCTCAACTGTCTTCTGGTTACAGAAAAAGAGGGCGCCCTCGTCTCTGGTTCAAGGATACCATCAAGAGAAACCTGAAGCTAAGACATTAAGACCGACTCATGGACATCACTCTCACAGCAGAGAGCTACATGGAGAGCGGGAGTCAAGTCATGAAAGCAGTCTTTGTCGCATCGCGACCAACACCATGATGATGATGACATGGGTGGGCAGGGCGTTTCCTAGCCAAACGATTTATATAATAAAAGAATCTGTCAACCATATTATGCTAGCGGAACTTACAAGTTACACATATATATATATATATATCATGTATATTTATGCATATATATGTATATATATATATGTGTATGTGTATATATATGTATATATTCATGTATACATATATACAGTAAAACCTCTCTAACCGGTCACCTCCACAGTTCGACCAATCCTCGATATCGATCGTTTTATTTGGAACCCAACAATACCATTGTAACCTTATTCTAACTCCCTAATCCGCCCACCTGTCTAAATGGACTACTTAAAGTATGTCCCAAGGTCGGTCTATTTAGAGAGGTTTTA
>CM059193.1:81539711-81583116 GCA_030323885.1 Branchipolynoe longqiensis | reverse complement strand
ACGCTCTAACTCATTCGGCTATCCCGTCTGATCCACACTGGTAATGCACTTACACATACAAACACACGGTAGGTTAAAAAACCATACAGCGCATTGATTGTACAGGATCAAGGTCACGACAACCAGTGTTGTGGGGGTGTTGGAAATGGGATATATTGCACCTAGATCGGGACTCGAACCCTCATCTCTTGCATTCTGGGCCAGTGTGCTAACAATTACACGATGTATGCTCCCTGGTATCACCACGGCTACCTGTCCATATGGCTCCTTCCCTGAGAGGTCAGTGCAGGCTACTACATATAGTATTAGTATGATTATATCACTTAGGAGTGAGGTGGGCTTTGGGAAGTGTGCTAACATTTCCCAGAGCCTTCAACTTTGATAGACCAGATGGGATGGCCCAATGAGTTGAGCGTCCGTGTCCTGTTTTGGGAGATCGGGGGATCCAAACATGTGTGGGTTCGAACGAATGACTTACAAATTTATACTTGTCACTTCTTAACCAGGCGCTTGGCATTATTAGGATATGGCAAGGGCTGGGTAGCTCAGTGTCAGGATAATGTGACTGAATGGGATATTGGGTCATGGTGCCGGTGGCCTGATTTCCCAGTGGGGCAGCACTATAAAGTCACCACAAGTGTGCACTGTCACAAGTCGGTACCCGTCCTGATATGGCCTTAGATGTTGCTAGGACATAAAACAACAACAAACAAGCTCAAATTTGATAACTGTGCATGCAGTCCGCACTGCATTATGGGAGACGAGGAGTTGTGTGCTCCGTGTGCAAAAGGGCGTGACACGGTGCCGGGCCACGGGGCGGCGCTCAAAACCGGAAGTAACGTCCAGCACTGCGCGTTCGGCAGTAAAACAAAGCCGGCGCTGTGATTGGCTGCGGCGCCTCCCAGGGTCCAGAGGGCGGGATTTTAAGACTTAATAAGAGTATAAGAGTTTAAGACGGTGCCGGCTATAACGTTAGCCCAGCGGGAGGCCGGGACAGCGGCCGGGGGGCTCCCGGCTCCCAAACCCGCACTCCCCCGGGAACCAGCGCCGGCCCGCCGGCCTTAGGAGCCACCGTCGGCGGGCGGGATAAGGAGGGTGTGAGCGCGCGTGCGTGTGCGCGTGCGTGTGCGCGCGCGCATGCGTGTATCGGTGTGTATGAGAGGTGGTGGGGGGAGGGGGTATAGGAGGGGGGGAGTAAACGGAAACGAGCATTTGAATAATAAACTTTAAAAAAAGGAAAGAGAAAGCTCCAAACCAACAACACCAAAATGCTGACATCTATGGATGAGTCATATGGTTGTCTAATCAGGGGTGGCTCACAGCTGCCACACCCAGAGAAACGCCGCTGTTCAACACGTTTCTTTCGTGATGTGGAGAGGAGGAGGGAGGAGGGAGTGGGAGGTGGGGAGGAGAGGAAGGGAGGGAGGAGTGGGGGGGGGGGGGGAGGGACGCCCGATCCGATCGACGATTCGTCACTGCTAATTGTCTAGGGTCCTGCCTTGTAAAAAGAAATTTACGTTGCCGGGTTGCCAGATTTTATTTGATATTTTTATGGGTTTTATGTGTTCACACGTACCCCATTCTCCTTTCAGGTCCTTTCAAATCATACCCACCTTCCTCACCCCACCGCTACCCCCACCCCCACCTCCACCTCCCACTCACACGTGTACACACATGAGCTCTCCCCTCCCCCCTTCACACACACACACATCCTCCACCTTCAAAAAAGTAGTTCCCGGTCTCGAATTCGTCCAAAATTCAATGCGTCATGCCATGCGATGCCCAGGACGTAAAATTGAATGCGTCACATAGCACAGGGTGCTGGATCTTACCGAGAACAATGCGAAAGTTTGCCTATTGGTGTTGGTGGTATTATTCTTTTTACCCCCCCCCCCCTCTCCCATTCCCGTCCCTCTCCTTCTTTTGTCGTTGGTGATAATAATTAAAGTGTTATCTAATCACAGGAGAGTGGGGATGTGCCCCCTCCACCCATCATAGGGATAATAATACCACAGGGTGTGCAGTGTTAGGGCTAGCGCAGTGAACGTTTCCCATGTGTTAGATGTAAAACAGTTTGTTTGTTTGTTGTTGTTTTACATCCTAGCAACATCTGAGGTCATATCAGGACGGGTACCGAGTTGTGACAGTACGCACTCATGGCGATTTTATAGTGCTGCCCCATGGGGAAATCAGGCCGCCAGCACCATGACCCGATATCCCACTCAGTCACATTATCCTGACACCGAGCTAACCAGCCCTTGCCCTATCCTAATAATGCCGAACACCAGGCAATGAAGCGACAAGTATCAATTTTTAAGTCATTGGTTTGACTCGACCGGGAACCGAACTCGCGAACTCCCGATCTTCCGCACGCGATGTAAAACAGTCAAACCTCTCTAACCGACCATCTCCACAGATCGACCACTCCCCTATATTGCTTTATTTGGGTCCCAACAATACCATTGCAACCATATTGTAACTCCCTAAACCGACCACCTCCCCAAATGGACCACGTAAATTCGGTCCAAAGGTCGTCCGATTTAGAGAGGTTTTACTGTAGTTGCTTGGTTGTTGGAGTTTTACCTCCTGGCAACATCTAAGGTCAAATCAGGACGGGTACCGACTTGTGACAGTGCGCACTAGTGGAGACTTTATAGTGCTGCCCCACTGGGAGACGAGGCCACCAGCACTAGAACCTGATATCCCACTCAGTCACATTATCCTGACACTTAGCTAGCCAGTCCTTGCCCTATCCTAATAATGCCGAGCGCCTTGCTAGGTAACTATCCTCATAATGCCGAGCGCCTTGCTACGTAACGATAAGTATCGATTTTTAAGTCATTGGGTTGACTCGGATATTTGTATCCCACGATCTACCAAGACGGGAGATGGACGCTCAATTCATTCGGCCATCCCTTCTGGTTATTATTAGATTAGACTCTATTTATTATATATTGGGGTGATCTTTATAATCTGGTGTTTTCTGTTGCGGAGTGGTTAGAGTATTTGACTTTTTTCTAGGTCAGACTGCTAATCTGAAGGTCAATGGTTTGATTCCCCATATGATCACCTCTGCCAATTTAGATGTTCACCACTGTGTATAACTTACAGTGTCATCAAAGGCCATCCCTTGGGTCGGTAAAAGTGTAGGCTCAGGCTTTATATCGACAAACTGTCTAATGGTGAAAACAAGACCATCCAGACTTCTCCATGATAGGCAGTATAAATCTTCAAGAAAAGAAAATCGACCTATCTTTAGTTGGAAGTAACTTTTATTATACATGGTTAGCTTCGGGGATATTTGAAGTGAATATATACTAAACTAACCTTGGCGTGCATGCCGAAATTCGGACACTATAACCCACAATATCCGATGTTTACTTTGTGTGATGGGGGGTCGTTAAAAAACCCCGAAAACAAACAAAAAATCGGGCACTATAAAGTCATCTTGAGTGCGCACTGTCAGATGTTAGTACCGTTCCGGATATGACCTTAGATGTTGTCAGGATGTGAAACTCCAACAAACAAACAAGCGTGAACTACAGTGTACTTCTGTATAACCCTCCCATAATGCCGTATTCGATTATGACGCTCCGGGCGATTCGGGTGACCCGAGTTGCTAGGATTTCAAATAGAACACCGCGAGTGGAGCCTAAAAATACACGGGCGGTGTGCAAAACGACCCGACCCCAGTAACCCACGTATTGGCTGGAGGTGCTAGGAGCGGCGACTTCACATGTGTGCTGGCACCGCCCTGTATCTAACAGCTACCAGTACAATCCTACATGTATGTTCCTTTTCATAGTTTGTTTTGGGGTAATAACCCAGATTAATGAAATGGAAATATAACTAAACTATGCAATTATATAATACTTTAAATCCTATTTTGCTGTAGTTATATTGGTTATTTAAAAAAAACAAGTTTTGGATTAAGCCACCATCTTTTCCACCCCAAGCGTATTCATCGATGCAACCCGAGGTTATAAGGCCTGCGCATGAGCCAACAGGTGGTACGGGTGACCCGAGTTGTTTAACCGAATGCGGCCGCTATGTGTGTTCGTAGTCGTGCATGGTCCAAGGAACGACGGAAGCTCTGACCCAGTGTCAGCTTCATGGAGAAGGTGGGGAAGGCGTTGAATGCACATTACTTTAAGTAATATTTCATCTACTCCACAATATTTGCTAGGGAAATTTCACTACAATCTACTTCACAAACATATTTATTGCAGCAACTCTAGCAAGTTTGGTCATTAGAAGGTATGTGATTGTACGTGCAAAGTGGGTTTAAAGTATGGGGCTTATAGGGAAGGATAAGCCTGAACTGGGCACCAACCCCAACTTCCGGTCTATAAGCTGTACCTGCGACCCGACATGTTTGCACTTCAACGATCTCAAAAGTTAGTCATTTAAAATAACAGTTACTTCAAACTAAGGTAAGGTAGATTATAACAATCAACCTGATATGTGTATCTCAGAAAATAATAGAAACTCAAAGCTATCGGACTATGCAACTTTAATTAAAGCATGCACAACATTGTGTTCCGGTGTTGCAGATTCGAGGGACACGAGTTTGCCAGGGACACTTCCATTCAAATGCATTGTCAACGGCCGTGAGCAAATCTTCATACAGAAAAAATCAAATATCTCTAAAATTACACCACCTAGAAACAAATCGCTTCATACACATATAGAAAACATCTTTACCATTAAGATTATATTAAATTGATAAGGTTAGGGTTCTTGATTTCTATTAATTTTGAATAAAACTAATGTTTTTCACTGCGCGTAACGTCCAACTCAAGGCATTGTCAATGGCCGTGAGCAATCTTTATATATAAAATACAGGAAAAGTTAAATATCTCTAAAACCACACCACCTAGAAACAAATCGTTTGGTACACATATAGAAGACATCTTTACCAAAAACATTATATTAAATCAATGTGTCCCTGGCAAACTGGTGTCCCTGGAAAACCGCAACACCGGGACTAGTTGCATTTCAAGTTGGAAGGGGGCGCTACTGTGTGACCTCAGACATGTCGGTCCTCAGCCTCTTTCTGACCTGACAAAAAGCCAAAACCTACTTTTTATACAAATAAAATCTGTACAATTGACCATCGAAGTGTGGTTTGGAGCTGTTAACTTCCACTTATCCAAAACACATGGATGGAAAAAACTAACCGACAGAAGAGAAGCTAAGTTCATGATTGTCATCCTGTAAAGAGCAGAGGTGCTTAAACCCCATATTTGGGGGAGAGCGTATAATTGATTGAATCACCAACTTTCAAACTTAGCAAATTTGATTAGTACAAGTTGAAATGTCAATATTAGTTTTTTGCTTTAGTATGGTTATGGGGGCGGTGGGGGGGGGGGGCTGTGCGTTTTTGTGTGGAGGGGTTTTGTGGGAGCAGGGCCTGTAAAGCGCGCATTTTTACACGTGCTATGTGGCATGGGGTATGCGAATGGCATGATTCCTTACACGTGGCATGCGGCATGCGGCATGCGGCACACGACTGGCTACATTTAAAAAATAAAAATAAACAAGTATACTCAATACTGCACTGTATATGACCTAATATAGCATTTATATCTATGTACCTCTTGGTATGTCACATGGAGGTTCCTACCTTTATAATTACCAAATTATAGATAAGTATTCATATTTTTGTGGCTATGGTAGCATTTTTACCAACCTGAACCCCACCACCACCACTACCATATGTTTCCCCTCTGCACCCTTGTGTGTGACCGTTCCGTAATGCTCAGTCGCCTCTCCTCGTCTAAAACTAATGGACAAGTGCGACTGACGTTTCTATTCGCATACCACGTGCCGCATGCCGCATGCCGCACCGATCGCTACATGGATCGATCAAGTTGTTGCATTTGCATTCGCATTCGCATACCGCGTGTAAGGAAGGTATTTCGTGTGTTTGATCCGTTCTGATTCAGTGACTGTTTCTCTTATATGTGCTGAGATTAATTATGGGGAAGGGTGTTTTCCCGAATGCAAAACACACCTACATCACGTTTTTGCAGGTGGATGGAGGTGGGGTTGGGGGGTGATGCGGTAATATCGCGAAATAATGCCACACAAGTTATTGTTTTACATAAGTACCTCATATAAACGACATAGACAAAGCGCATATTTGTATTTTAACTATTTTATTATTTTAATGAATAACCATGTCTTTCAGACGCAATATAAAGTCACTTTTTGTTTGATTGACCTAGTTTATTTTTGTTTAAATATGAGGACGGTGCAGTAAATACATTTCAGTATCATTTAACCGGAAGTAGTATTGGACATGTTTGTTTTTTGTGTTTTTTTTGGTCCATTAGTTGTTTAAGCAGGGGAAATTTCAGTCATAGACGACTGGTCTTCCTCATTCCACTGCTGGTCGATAGAAAGCCCGAGCCTACACTTTTACCAACCCAAGGGAATTTAACCTCCCACACCACATAGACATGGTATGAGAGCAACCGGCCTTTGATGAAGCTGTAAGTTATACACAGCGGTGAAAATCCAAATTGGCAGAGCTGGGGGCACAGGGAATCGAACCGCCGACCCTCAGATTAGGAGTCTGACCTAGAAAAAAGTCAGACACTCTAACCACTCTGCCACAGAGAACGCCACTGTGCATGCGCATATCTTGAAATAGTGGCTAAGAATGTTTCCGGAACCGGAACTAGGGGTTTAACAGGCTTGTATAGGTAGAGACAAAGTAAAGTAGAGCTTGTTTTATCTAACAACGCCTCTAGAGCACATTCATTTGTATCATCGGGTATTGGGCGTCAAGCATATGGTCATTCTGACATATTTATTTGGAGGAAACCTGCTGCTGCCACATAGGTTACTCTTTCTGATAAGCAGCAAGGGCTCTTTTATATGCACTTTCCCACAGACAGGACAACACATACCACAACCTTTGATGAACCATTTGTGGACCACTAGTTAGGTATGTATAGGTAGAGAGTAAAGTTCTAATTCTGGTTGTGTTGAGTTGAGTTGCATGACATGTATGTAGTACAGCAGGATAATTCAAAGTAAACGGTCTTGTTTATATTTGCATAATATATTATATAGTGTATAAACTGAACGTGGAGGCCGAATCGGTAGATAGAAGGCTTCCTGTGCGGAAGGCCGGAAGTTTGATTCCCAGTTGAGTCAAACCAATGACTTACAAAATTGATAGTTGTCGTAACCTAGCATGCTGCTCGGCATTACTAGGATAGGGCAAGGACTGGTTGGCTAAGTGTCAGGATAATGTGACTGGGTGGGAAATTGGGCCATGGTACCGACGGCTTAAGGTATGCAGGTATTGCAGGTATTGCAATACCTCAGGGAGTTTGATGCCCCTGCCCTGCAGAGTTGTAAACCACTGCCTTGTGGTACAGGTTCTTGACAGAACCGAAGGCTAAGGGAGCAAACCCTAAACAGAAAACCATGTCACTGTGGCAGCATTAAGGGCAGTTGATGTATGGAACTCCCAACATCTCCCGACCAGCCACTGCAGGGACAAATAGTTTTGCGCCTGTCTTAACATGTTCCTGCCAGTGTTAAACCTCTATTTGCTCCCTGAGAGAGTGCCGCTGGTGACTTGCAAAAGCCAGGAGCACTTCAACACTTTTGCAGGCAGCTTTCATGGAAGGTAAAACCGCACAAAACACCAAAAATGGAGAGCGGCAGTCAAGTAATGAAAGCAGTCTTTGTCGCATCGCGACCGACAGCATGATGATGATGATGATGACCGACGGCTTGGTCTCCAGTGGGGCAGCACAATAAAACCGCCATGCGTGTGCACTGTCACAACTCGGTACCAGTCTTGATATGACCTTAGATGTTGCCAGGATGTAAAACCCCAATGTGATATCAAGTCTTGGTGCTGGTGGAACAGTATCTCAATGGGCAATGCTATATAGTTTGCACTGTCGGAAGTCTATATATGTCCCTGATATCACCATCGATGTGGCTAGACCGTTAAATCTCACTGAGCTAACCCTGCCTCTCCGCCTTTTCTATTACTTCCCCCCCCCCCCACCACCAACCACCCTCCCCTGAGAACAACAAAATAAAGTCGCCACGAGTGCCCGCCTGCACAAGTCGGTATCCATCCTGCTATGACCTTAGCTCATAGTAGGACATAAAACCCCAACACTCTATGTATACCATTTATCCCCCAGATGTTATCATGCTGTATCAGTTACCATATAATATTCTTTATTGTTCTTTTTAAACAAAAATTAAAAATTAAAAAGCACTACACACACAACTTGATATCTGAGAAGAGAAGTACTCATGTGAATCAATTATTTACAAAAGAAAAACCTTGATAAAAAACGACAAAAACAGATCAATCCCCTAACTATTCACGTAAATAAATTATTTACTTAAAAACACACACACACACACAAAATATGACAAAAGCAGATCCATCCCGTAACTATTTACACGAATAAATTATTTACTGAAAAGACCCCCCCCCCCACAAAAAAACCCCAAGAAAATCAGACCCATCCCCTAACTATTGACACAAATAAATTATTTACTCATAAAAGCACCCCACACAATACACTACAAAAGCAGATTCACCCCTTAACTATTCACATGGATAAATTATTTACTGTTTCTTTAAACCCACAAGACATGACAAAAGCAGACCCATTTCTTACTCTTCACATGAATCAATTATGTACCACCAAAAAAAAGCACACTCTCACAAAAAGCAGGATAAAAGCAGATCCATCCCCTAGCAATTCACTTGAATCAATTATTTAACTACAAAGAGAAAAAATAACCCACAAAAACACGACCAAAGCAGAACCATCCCCTAGCAATTCACATGAATGCATTATTTACTTATAACAACCAAAAAATACCCCCAAAAACGAAAGACCCGACAAACACATGTATCCCTCCACAGCTACCAAACGCCGGCCCCTAAATTGCGACAGCGCGCTGATTCGCGACGAGGCGGTAGGGGCGGGTTTTTGACGGTTTGCGCGGATTGAGTTAAATACGCATGTTGCCGAGATGCAGGCAGCCTCCTGTCAAAAGTCGCCACAAAGCAACGCGGGGCAGGAGGGGGCGGGCAGCGACGGCTCAACCCCACACTCTATTTCATTTACTTTATTCTTATTTTTTTTATTTTATTTTTTTTTCCGCGGGGGGGGGGGGGTTGCGGTTTCTTAATTTAGGCGGTTTGAAGTATTCATAGCTGCCTGTTATTAAGTTGTTATGTGTTTTATATCGTTAGTTATTTCCTCGCGCGCTCGCCGTGTCTGAGGCAGGGACTGACGATGATCGTTACTGTCTTTTGGTGTGTTTTTTGTTGTTGTTTTGTTTCAAACTTGTTGTTTATTGGGGTTTTAGAGGCGGGGCACAATATGAAGGTACAGCCTCCGTCGGTGCTCATTTCGCCTCGTCAAAGTCACACGCACACCCGCGTCTCTCTCTATGTATGCCACCCACTCCCTGGAACCGCACCCCCACCCACGCACACCGCACCCCATAGCCACGCGGCGCCGCGTTACTAATGGGGTGCTGAGTGTCAAATCAGGTATAATTATGATTCGGAACATTATTCCGCGACTGAATCGATAATAAATATTAAAATATTATATATATATATGTATATGTATGCATATGTATATATGAGTATGCAGGTATTGCAATACCTCAGGGAGTTTGACGCCCCTGCCCTGCAGAGTTGTAAACCACTGCCTTGGGGAACAGGTTCTTGACAGAACCAAATGCTAAGGGAGCAAACCCTGAACAGAAAACCATGTCACTGTGGCAGCATCAAGGGCGGTTTATGTATGGAACTCCCAACATCTCCAGACCAGCCACTGGAGGGACAAATAGTTTTGCGCCTGTCTGGACATGTTCTTGCCGGTGTGAAACCTCTATTTGCTCCCTGAGAGAGTGCCACTGGTAACTTGCAAAAGCCAGCAACACTTCAACACTTTTGCAGGCAGCTTTCATGAAATAAAGACCGATTCATGGACATCACTCTCACAACAGAGAGCTAAATGGAGAGCGGCAGTCAAGTAATGAAAGCAGTCCATGTCCAATGCCAACATCACTATACCTACCTCTCTGTCGATCAATTCCTCGTCGAGTCAAACCAATGACTTACAAAATTGATACTTGTGACTTCCTAGTCAGGTGCTCGGCATTATTAGGATAGGACAATGACTGGTTAGCTTGGTGTCAGGTTAGCTTGGTGTCAGGATAATGTGACTGAGTGGGATATCAGGTCATGGTGCTGTCGACCTGGTCTCCAGTGGGGCAGCACTATAAAGTGACCATGAGTGCCCACTGTCACAACCGAGAAGAAAGAGAAAACAACAAAAAACTACCAAAAACGGGGCCGTTAAAACGGCCCCGTTTTCGCTAGGTCACGAAGCCCCCCACCTTAGATGTCTCCAGGATGTAAAACAACAACATACAACAACCACTACCTCTCTGCCTGTAGCTTATTGGTGGAAATGAACTGTTGCTGTTTAGTCCAACCGGCCCACGTACTTGTTATAATTGCAGACATGAAAGAGGTAGTCACATCGTGATTATGGTTACTGGTACTTTAATGTTTAAAAATACTCTATAATTGGTCAATAATTATGGACAGACTGTTGTATAGCACCACGGGGGTGCTCAGGTCAGGCTTTTCTATCCCTTTCATATCCGTGATAGAGAAGACTAGTGAGGTTTTGGGAGTTCACAGGTCAGTTTAAAACTGTGAAAAAGCTGTGAAAAACATAGCACTAGAGGACGCATTTACCTAGATTTGGTCCTACAATACAAGCTGTGATCATGATGCAGTTATTAAGTATTTATTGACCCAGAGAAGGAATAGACGGGATCACGGTTCCGACTGCGAATGCTCTGAAAACAGCCTTGGCAGCAAAGCAAATGCGAATGGCCATTGAGTTTGTCGATACGCGTAGGGAAAAACTTTGATTTCATTCAAAATGAATAGAAATACATAACAATTTGCATAAACATGTATGCACACATGCAATATAATGATCTGATGAATATAGCTAAGACAAAACTAGCCATAGTTAAACAGTTTGAGCTAAGAAATGTACTATTCCACACAAAACAATCAGTGATATCCAGATCACCATTATTAATTCTTGTTCTAAATATTAAAATGGCAAATGTGTCAACATACACTTGTTTCAGAGAAATATATAACCAATATCTGATTAACCTTACTAATTTTCTAGTTCTACATATTTCATTAGCCATAGGATATAAATAAAAACATTAATAAAATAAGTTAAACTGACTCTGGCTATGACTCTAAGACTAATTAATCTAAGTGCCCAGATTTGTCTAAATTTAAATGCACATGGCATAAGATGTGCATATTATATTGATGTAAATGCAATGCTGGATAAAAGATTAATATCCTAATTTATTATATATATTTGTTTAGTTAGTTTCAAACAAGAGCTGAGATGAGCTGAAACTAGCACATTTCATAGCTGCACCCAGTATATTAGCATGTGCCATGTGCTTCTCACGGGTTTGTTTTGCTCTGACGCATCCCATAATGCACTGCGCTGCTGGAATGGTGATGTAGTCTATACTAAGCAGTGACTTGAATCTGTCACTGCTGAAAGTTATGCAAAATTATGAACTATGAAGTCCAGCATTTCAGTGTGATCAGCAAAGTTATTTGCCATGTTTCCATTTACAATATCTCCAAAGTTTGCCATTTACAATAGAAATTACTTTTAAGCCAAAGTAGCCTTGGTTATAAGAATCAAAGTATTATTTTTATTTGTAAAATGTTACAAACTCAAAAGCATCGAGCTATGTAGGATAGGATGCTAGCTTTGAATGACATGGAGTGTTTGTTCGAATCCTGCTCTAGGTGCACTGTCTGTGGGAAAGTGCATATAAAAGACCCCTTGCTGCTTATCAGAAAGAGTAGCCTATGTGGCGACAGTGGGTGTCCTCCAAAGAAATAAGTCTCAATGACCACATGTTTGACGTCCAATAGCCGATGATACGGAAATCAATGTTCTTTAGATGTGTCGTTAAATAACCTTTTTTTGCTCTAGTTGCAATGTTCCCTTTGCATGCATCATCCCACGACACTCGTAAGTAGGTAACTCAGAACCTGCGCTAAGCCATCAATGACCACAAGTGTAAATTATTCCGACTGTAAATACTCATGACAATTCCATGCAAAATGTGCACCTTATGCTACATACAGGAATGAAATTTTCCTGCCGATCAGGTCTAACCTGTTCCCATCTCTGGTATTACAAGTTACAGAATCTGAGAAATATGTATTACAAGGTACATAATTTGACTGCTATGTTTTAGTGCCAGGGATGAAAGATCTCGACTTCGAGCTATTCCCCGATTAACGTTTAAAAAAATGCCATATTACAGTAGTTGATCAGTCCGAATCCCATTCTTATATGACCTCAGATATTGCTAGAATCCCATTCTTATATGACCTAAGATATTGCTAGAATACCATTCCTATATGACCTCAGATATTGCTAGAATCCCATTCTTATATGACCTCAGATATTGCTAGAATCCCATTCTTATATGAGCTCAGATATTGCTAGAATCCCATTCTTATATGACCTCAGATATTGCTAGAATCCCATTCTTATATGACCTCAGATATTGCTAGAATCCCATTCTTATATCAGCTCAGATATTGCTAGAATCCCATTCTTATATGACCTCAGATATTGCTACAATCCCATTCTTATATGAGCTCAGATATTGCTAGAATCCCATTCCTATATGACCTCAGATATTGCTAGAATCCCATTCTTATATGAGCTCAGATATTGCTAGAATCCCATTCCTATATGACCTCAGATATTGCTAGAATCCCATTCTTATATGACATCAGATATTGCTAGAATCCCATTCTTATATGACCTCAGATATTGCTAGAATCCCATTCTTATATGACCTCAGATATTGCCAGAATCCCATTCTTATATGACCTCAGATATTGCTAGAATCCCATTCTTATATGACCTCAGATATTGCTAGAATCCCATTCTTATATGACCTCAGATATTGCTAGAATCCCATTCTTATATGAGCTCAGATATTGCTAGAATCCTATTCTTATATGACCTGAGATATTGCTAGAATCCCATTCTTATATGACTTCAGATATTGCTAGAATCCCATTCTTATATGACCTCAGATATTGCTAGAATCCCATTCTTATATGACCTCAGATATTGCTAGAATCCCATTCTTATATGACCTCAGATATTGCTAGAATCCCATTCTTATATGAGCTCAGATATTGCTAGAATCCCATTCTTATATGAGCTCAGATATTGCTAGAATCCCATTCTTATATGACCTCAGATATTGCTAGAATTCCATTCCTATATGACCTCAGATATTGCTAGAATCCCATTCATATATGACCTCAGATATTGCTAGAATCCCATTCTTATATGACCTCAGATATTGCTAGAATCCCATTCTTATATGACCTCAGATATTGCTAGAATCCCATTCCTATATGACCTCAGATATTGCTAGAATCCCATTCTTATATGACCTCAGATATTGCTAGAATCCCATTCTTATATGAGCTCAGATATTTCTAGAATCCCATTCTTATATGACCTCAGATATTGCTAGAATCCCATTCCTATATGACCTCAGATATTGCTAGAATCCCATTATTACATGACCTCAGATATTGCTAGGAGATATAACTCAAACAAAGATAACACGAGGTGTCACAAACTGACGGTACCAATTATTACACATTGCAGATAGTTTATAAGCCGATTGACAGCTTATTCCTAACTGATGTGTCACAAACTGACAGTAGCTTATTAAACATTACAGTTGTGCTACATGCCGATTGACAGGGCATTCAGAAATAATGTGTCACAAACTGACAGTATATTATTCTGGCTGATTGACAGCTGATCCCTAACTGATGTGTCACAAGCTGACAGTAACTTATTATACATTACAGGTGTGCTACAGGCTGATTGACAGCTCATTCGTAACTGATGTCACAAACTGATAGTACCTTATTATACATTACAGGTGTGCTACAGGCTGATTGACAGTTCATTCCTAACTGATGTCACAAGCTGACAGTACCATATTATACATTACAAGTGTTCTACAGGCTGATTGGCAGTTCATTCCTAACTGATGTGTCACAAGCTGACAGTGCCTTATTATACATTACAGGTGTGCTCCAGGCTGATTGACAGCTCATTCGTAACTGATGTCACAAGCTGACAGTGCCTTATTATACATTACAGGTGTGCTACAGGCTGATTGACAGTTCATTCCTAACTGATGTCACAAACTGACAGTGCCTTATTATACATTACAGGTGTGCTACAGGCTGATTGACAGCTCATTCGTAACTGATGTGTCACAAGCTGACAGTGCCTTATTATACATTACAGGTGTGCTACAGGCTGATTGACAGCTCATTCGTAACTGATGTCACAAACTGACAGTACCTTATTATACATTACAGGTGTGCTACAGGCTGATTGACAGCCTGCTGGACCAGGCGGATGGGTACACATTCGGTCCGCTGGTACAGGCAGTTGACGTCATACAGTCGCCGGAAAATGCAGGACTTCAGGTAGGCACGGAGAAACCAGCTAATGCAATAAGCAATACTCAATACAGGACTTTGGGTAGGCACGAAGAAATCAGCTAATGCAATAACCAATACTCAATGCAGGACTTCAGGTAGGCACGGAGAAACCAGCTAATGCAATAAGCAATACACAATGCAGGACTTTGGGTAGGCATGAATAAACCAGTTAATGCAATAAGCAATACTCAACGCAGGACTTCGGGTAGGCACGAAGAAACCAGCTTATGCAATAAGCAATACTCAATGGAGGATTTTGGCTAGGCATGAAGAAACCAGCTAACACAATAACTGAATAAGCAATACTTGATGCAGGTCTTCAAGTAGGCACAGAGAAACCAGCTAATGCAATAAGCAATACTCAATGCAGGACTTCAGGTAGGCACGAACAAACCAGCTAATGCAGTAAGCAATACTCAATGCAGGACTTTGGCTAGGCATGGAGAAACCACTTAATGCAATAAGCAATACTCAATGCAGGACTTCGGGTAGATAAAAGATTCACCCTGTATTGACAGTACAGCGGTGAAAACCAACCCATTAGAAAAGCTGGCGAAGAATTTTGACATGCTGGGGAAATTAATTGAATGAATAATGTCTTAATTTAAGAAGCAAAATATATTCTTTATATATGTTTTTATATTTACCCGCTACCTTTGAGTTCAAAAATATAATAAAACATCTAGTTTAATAAGATTTAAAAGTGAAATCGATGGCATTTTATGGCCGCCATTTTGTCTTTTTGCATTCTCTCCCATTTCACCAACTCTGAAAATATAAGTATCCATTTGGTACTGGAGGCAGGCATTCTACTCCCTGTTCCATACTAAAGCTATTTTCGTTCGTATTTACACTACGTTGTCATTCACCCGTGTACTACAAGTACAGGGTGAATCTTTTATCTAGACTTCGGGTAGCCACGAAGAAACCAGCTAACGCAATAACTGAATAAGTAATACTCGATCCAGGTCTTCAAGTAGGCATGGAGAAACCAGCTAATGCAATAAGCAATACTCCCCCCCCCCTCCTCCCTCCTCCCTCCTCCCTCGCCCCCCCCCCCCCCCCCCCCACACACACACCTGTGCAATCCAATCCAAGTAAGAGCGTTGCGCTGGTGATTGACATGTAGGATCGTACTTCCGTGGTAATTTGACTCTTCTAATGTGATGTGACATTTGGTGTTTTGTTCGCTATCAGATTGTGAATCGCGATATCAGTTATGCAGATCGCTCTGCGATAGTAAAATGGGTTTGGTTGAAGATGCAGCCAACACTTCCTTGACTTAGCGAAATACCAGGTATCAGCAGCCACCCGGTCCCGTCAAATAAAACTCCACTCAGATAAGTTAGGTAAAATAACCACAACTACACCCAAAAAAACCAGTCCTGTTCAATCAAAATGTATTTATAGCTTAATGAGAAAAGAATCTACAAAAGAATTAGCAATTTCTAGTCAATTTCCATGTTTTCCTTGTAATACTTATAACTTAGATACAAATGAAAGTCAGTGATGTTCAATCATATACAGTAAAACCTTTGTAAATCGACCGACCATGGGACCGACTTTAAGTGGTCCATTTAGGGAGGTGGTCAGTTTAGGGAGTTTTTTTAATTGTTACAATGGTATTGTATGGGTAATCATTTGGGACCCAAATAAAGCGATCGATATAGGGGAGTTGTCGACCTGGGGAGGTGCTTGGTTAGAGAGTTTTTTAGTGTATATATCTATAATTGTAGAAGAAAAATCTACAAAAGAATTAGCAATTGCTAATAATTTTCTTTGCTTTGCTTGTAATACTTATAAGTTAGATACAAATAAAACAAAGTGATATTTATAACTTTATCTTTTTATAAAATAAAGTTTGTTAAAAGCAATTGTTAATCAATTTCAAAATTGATTGCAATTGTTGCTAATCAATATTTTCAAAGCAAAAATCTTCTCTGTGTTGTATCTGCTTGTAGCATGTGTTGCTGCCATTAAGTTGAAATATGCTAACATCGATAGCCGGCACTTGAGATGTCATCTGATCTATTTACTACGCAGTCATTCTACCCAGTGTTTTGTACCGGGCTTACATTTATAGTGAGATTTTGTGCGCGATGATTGTGTCAGGACGTTGGCCGTGGTTAGTGAGGTGGGTACGCGGTGGTGGCGCCACCAGTCGGTTCATTGAATAAAACTAAATATATGCTTCAGGAAAACTTTGTTTATTTAGTTATCCTCGTGCAATTCTTATGCATCAGATATGTATGTGTGTGACCGGACCGATGGCTGAATCAGTAGAGCGCAGGCTTCCCGTGTGGAAGGACGGGAGTTCGAATCCCAGCCGAGTCAAAACAATGACTTATCAAATTGATACTTGTCGCTACCTAGCCAGACGCTTGTCATTAATAGGATAGGACAAGGAATGGTTGGTAAAGTATCAGGATAATGTGACTGTGTGGGATATTGGGTCATGGTGCTGGCAGCCTGGTCTCCCAATGCGGAAGCACTATCAACTTGCCATGAGTGTGCACTGTCACAAGTCGGTACCCATCCTGATATGACCTTAGATGTTGTTAGGATATAAAGCAACAACAAACAAACATATAAGGTCATAACAGGGTAGGGACAAGGGTATTGTCTAAGTAATAAAGGCACATCCGCTTCTAGTCTCGGGACCTCAGCAGTACTCTGCATTCGGCTTCATGTGCTCATGCTACTAAAACTGACCGGTGATGTGATTAGGGATGGAACTATTTAAAGAGGATCGACTATTTGTTGGGTCATTTCGGAATGGAGGTAATAAAATCTGATCATTATTATCTGATGTTAATGATTCTCTTAATCCGTTGGGTGAGATTTTATCCCAAATATTTTAGTTTTAGTTTTTTTTTGTTTTTTTTAAAGCCAATGTTTAATAAAATCCGGAATACAATATCTGCTTACATGATGTCAAGGTCAAATACATGTAAAATGGGTCTTATTCTAGTTGTTTATTTAGTTTTACGTCATAGCAACATTTAAGGTCATATCAGGACTGGTACCAACTTCTGACACTGTGCCTGTTTGTTTTTTGGGGTTTGCATCTTGGCAACATATAGGTCATATCAGGATGGATACAGACTTGCGACAGTACACACTCATGGGGGCTTTATAGTGCTACCCCAGTGGGTAACCAGGCCACCAGCACCATGATCCAATTTCCGACTCAGTCACATTATCCTAGGTGGCGAGACATTGATTTTGTAAGTCATTGGTTTAACTCAGCTGGGAGTAAAACTCCTGACATTTCACACATGAAGTCTCTGCTCTACCGATTCAGCCATCGCGTCTGGTTGTGACAGTGTGCACTTATGACAACTTTATAGTGCTGCCTCATTGGGAAGTGGCTCTTACCGATTCGGCCACCCCGTCCGGCCAGGGTGTTATTCTATAGACACAATATGCGAATTGCGATATCGGTGTGTTTGCATTTATCGCAAGTACTGAGGTGGTGGCGCTTCTTAAAGCATACTGAGAATAGTCTTTGATTATGGCAAACAAAGTATCATGTCTGAGTAGAGTGGTCTGTTTAAGTAAAACATTTATGATCGTTGTAATTTTATGCGCAACGGCTTAAAGGCTTTCTGGGCCTTTTTTTCTTTATCCATTTGTTTTATCATTAATTAGTCTATTTTAATTAGTCTACTTTCACAATGACAATCCACTGAGCTTGTAGTAGGGGCCTGGTAAAGTCCTGGATTTTGGACCAGGACCAGGTCTTTGAATATCCTGGATTTTGTTTATCCAACATTTGAAAACCCTTCCATTTTGTGAGCTACGCTAGCAAAATGCGGAAATAACTTTGAAAATAAAATTGAATGGGGATGGTCATATTGGTTTTTAATGTTTAAAAAAAAACATGTTATAAACAAATCAGTTCCTAATACGATAGAATTGCGACTGATTCATAGGGTGGGAGACGCACACCCCGGAACAGCCTCGAGCATTTTACCACTAGATTTCCGGCCCCCCATGCTGATGCCTAGGCCAATCAAAGCTAGCCACTCCAGCGCCCCCTATAGCCGCCCACCGGAATGACTCATTTGTCTGCCGGTGTCGCAGTTTGAGCGCCCTGCCAGTTTCAGCTGACTGTCAGTTCTATGTGCATGCATCAAAATCTAACAGCATCGTCACTAACCTTATGAATTAAATTTAATGTTTTTGGTGAAGATGTTTTCTATATGTGTACCAAGCGATTTGTTTCTAGGTGGTGTGCTTTTAGAGATATTTCACTTTTCCTGTATTTTCTGTATGAAGATTGCTCACGACCATTGACAATGCCTTGAGTTTGACAGTATGTGCAGTGCAAAACATTAGTTTTATTCAAAATAAATAGAAATCAAGAACCCTAACCTTATAAATTTAATATAATCTTTTTGGTAAAGATGTTTTCTATATGTGTACTAAGCGATTTGTTAATAGGCGGTGTGGTTTTAGACATATTTCACTTCTTCTGTATTTTCTGTATGAAGATTGCTCACGACCATTGACAATGCCTTGAGTTTGAGTGTATGCAGTCAGCTGAAACTGGCAGGGCGCTCAAACTGCGACACCGGCAACACCACCCACCACTCCTCTTGCAGGTGAATGGGCAACCTAAACTTTCCCCACCCACCGACCTGACTTTTACACTCTTTTTGTTTACACTTTTGCACTGCTCCTTATTCAAACTGCATGCGGCTTGAGGCATATTGCTTGCTGTATTACCTTGCTATAGCATACCCCTAAGTACTGTGGCCTTTTGTCTCCTCTCTTTGCGAATTATGCTCCTTAATGATGGCCACCTACCACATACCATTGCTTACCGAATGCGGTGGCCGAATCGGTAGAGCGCAGGCTTGCCATGCAGAAGGTCGGGAACTCCATTCCCGGTCGAGTCAAACCAATTCCTATTTGTCACTTCCTAGCCAGGCACTTATCAACTTAGGATCAGCTTTACTATGTTTGAAACACAATATACAAATGTCAGAAGATCTGAAAGAGCTATATTGAGTTTGTGAGGAAATGAAAAACATAAATTGCGGTTAAAGTTTCATAATCCAGGGAACGTTGGGGGCCTAGAAAGTGTTGAAGGTGGTGATGTTGTTGGGGAGGTGGTGAAGTGTCGAAGTGGTGGGTGAGGTGGTGAAGTGGTGGGTGAGGTGGTGAAGTGGTGTGTGAGGTGGTTAAGTGGTGGGTGAGGTGGTGAAGTGGTGGGTGAGGTGGTGAAGTGGTGTGTGAGGTGTTGAAGTGGTGGGTGAGGTGTTGAAGTGGTGGGTGAGGTGGTGAAGTGGTGTGTGAGGTGTTGAAGTGGTGGGTGAGGTGGTGAAGTGGTGGGTGAGGTGGTGAAGTGGTGGGTGAGGTGGTGAAGTGGTGTGTGGGGTGGTTAAGTGGTGGGTGAGGTGGTGAAGTGGTGGGTGAGGTGTGAAGTGGTTGGTGAGGTGGTGTAGTGGTGGGTGAGGTGGTGAAGTGGTGTGTGGGGTGGTTAGTGGTGGGTGAGGTGTGTGTGGTGGGTGAGGTGTGAGTGGGGGTGAGGTGGTGAGTGGTGGGGTGGTGGTGGTGGGTGGGTATGTGGGTGTGAAGTGGTGGGTGAGGTGGTGAAGTGGTGGGTGAGGTCGTGTGAAGTGGTGGCTGAGGTTGGAGTGGTGAAGTGGTGGGTGAGGTGGTGAGTGGTGGGTAAGTGTGGTGAGTGGTGGGTGAGGTGGTGAAGTGGTGGGTGGGGTGTTGAAGTGGTGGGTGAGGTGGTGAAGTGGTGGGTGGGGTGGTTAAGTGTGTGTGTGTTGAGGGGTGGAGTTGGTGGGTGAGGTGTGAAGTGGTGGGTGAGGTGGTGAAGTGGTGGTGAGGTGGTGAGTGGTGGGTGATGGTGTTGAAGTGGTGGGTGAGGTGGTTAAGTGGGTGGGTGAGGTTGGTGAGTGGTGGGGTGAGGGTGTGGTGGGTGAGGTGGTGAAGTGAGTGGGTGAGGTGGTAAAGTGGTGAGTGGTGGGTGAGGTGGTGAAGTGGTGGGTGAGGTGTTGAAGTGGTGGGTGAGGTGTTGACGTGGTGGGTGAGGTGGTGAAGTGGTGGGTGAGGTGTTGAAGTGGTGTGTGAGATGGTGAAGTGGTGGGTGAGGTGGTGAAGTGGTGTGTGGGGTGGTTAAGTGGTGGGTGAGGTGGTGAAATGGTGGGTGAGGTGGTGAAGTGGTGGGTGAGGTGGTGAAGTGGTGTGTGGGGTGGTTAAGTGGTGGGTGAGGTGGTGAAGTGGTGGGTGAGGTGGTGAAGTGGTGGGTGAGGTGGTGAAGTGGTGGGTGAGGTGGTGAAGTGGTGGGTGGGGTGGTGAAGTGGTGGGTGAGGTGGTGAAGTGGTGGGTGAGGTGGTGAAGTGGTGGGTGAGGTGGTGAAGTGGTGGGTGAGGTGGTGAAGCGGTGGGTGAGATGAAATGGTGGGTGAGGTGGTGAAGTGGTGGGTGAGGTGGTGAAGTGGTGGGTGAGGTGGTGAAGTGGTGGGTGAGATGGTGAAGTGGTGGGTGGGGTGGTGAAGTGGTGGGTGAGGTGGTGAAGTGGTGGGTGAGGTGGTGAAGTGGTGGGTGAGGTGGTGAAGTGGTGGGTGAGGTGGTAAAGTGGTGAAGTGGTGGGTGAGGTGGTGAAGTGGTGGGTGAGGTGGTGAAGTGGTGGGTGAGGTGGTGAAGTGGTGGGTGAGGTGGTGAAGTGGTGGGTGGGGTGGTGAAGTGGTGGGTGAGGTGGTGAAGTGGTGTGTGGGGTGGTTGTGGTGGGTGAGGTGGTGAAGTGGGTGGGTTGAGGTGTGGGTGTGGTGGGGGAGTGGTGAAGTGGTGTGTTGGGTGGTGTAGTGGTGGGTGAGGTGGTGAAGTGGTGGGTGAGGGTGTGAGTGTGGGTGAGGTGGTGAAGTGGTGGGTGAGGTGGTGAAGTGGTGGGTGGGGTGGTGAAGTGGTGGGTGAGGTGGTGAAGTGGTGGCTGAGGTGGTGAAGTGGTGGGTGAGCTGGTGAAGTGGTGGGTGAGGTGGTGAAGCGGTGGGTGAGATGAAATGGTGGGTGAGGTGGTGAAGTGGTGGGTGAGGTGGTGAAGTGGTGGGTGAGGTGGTGAAGTGGTGGGTGAGGTGGTGAAGTGGTGGGTGGGGTGGTGAAGTGGTGGGTGAGGTGGTAAAGTGGTGAAATGGGAAGCGAACTGATAGCCGCCTGCCTACACTGTGGGTGTATGCCGAAATCGGAGATCTGATCCGCTAGAACTGAGAACTTGATTGATATTTTCCGTGGCGAGATTGGTTTCTTCTGGCGCATCTCGGCGTATGCCGGCCTAAATAGGATTCGCGTTGCATTTAAAATAGTGGCGCGATACACGGGTGCCATAAGCATATTCAGCGCTGTACGGAGCGGGACAACCAGCCACGTTTGAACTCGTTTGAGCCCGTTTGAACTTGCCGGAAATAGACTTTCCTCTTCTCGTGTTTGCGAGAACTCAGTGAGGTAGATTAGTTATCCGCGTTATTGGTAGATTATAGAAAAGAAATACTTGATAATAAACATTAACTTTTTTATAACTATAAAATGGTATTTATTTCAATTATCATAATCATCTGTTGTGTAATTCTTGAACTTGCCGGATATGGATCTTCCTCTTCTCATTTTCGTGAGAACTCAGTATCAGCCAATCAGAGCTGTTCTTTTTTATTGCAAATGGCCACCTCTATGGGGGCCGCCATTTACAATCGAAAAGAACAGCTCCGATCGGTTCAAATTATTGAAAGGTCCCCTCCAATACATCCATTATTTATTTGAGTAGTTTCTTGTTCAGAGATAGTTACACATTTATGTACCTTTTGCACAGATTAAAGTGCTTGAAGTATATTTTAAATTTATCTACATCGACTTCTGTTTAAATCACACAATATCAGGACTTAAAAAATGGGAAACTATTCCTGCAAGGGTATGCTCAATATGGGACAGTGGTCACCCGTTTTTCCTCCTTTCCTCAGTGTGGATGCTTCTCGCCGCTTTTAGTGGGCGATAATGGGTGCTTCTATGCGAATGTTTCGGAAGGTGTCGCGTTTTGATAAGTAGATTTGGTAAACATGTGAACCGTCTGACAGCTGACGGCTGACGGCTGACAGCTGACAGTGAGTAGACGAAGTTGATACAACTTGACATGGTTCTCCACAGAGTTCCACCTGAGGGTGGTCGGCTGGGCACACACAAATACACCCATGTAAACACACAAACACACAGAGATATAAATACCCAGAGACGCACAGATATAAACACACACAGGTATACACACAGAGACACGCATATATAAACACACACAGATATAAATACATACAAACACACAGATATAAACACACCAACACACACAGATGTAGACACACACAGATGTAGACACACACAAACAGACACAGGTATAATCACAGAGACACACATATCAACACACAAACACACAGAGCTATAAATAGACACACACAGATACAAACACAAACATACACAAATACATACAAATAAACACACACACAACTAAATATGCATACACAAGCAAAAACACACAACGATTCATGCAAGTAAACAAACAGAAACATACACACAAACATACACACAAATATAAACACACACAGATACATTCAAATAAACATAAATACAAGCATTCAAACACAGGCATACAGGTCCATGCAAATGAACACTTATATCAACACCATAGCCACGACAAATAACAACACAAAAATGCACAAATACAAGCAATCAAATATAAGCACACAGGGCTACAAACACGAAGATGCATGAATACATGCAATCAAAGATAAACACACAGGGCTACAAACATGAACATGCACAAATACATGCAATCAAACATAACACACAGGGCTACAAACACGAACATGCACAAATACATGCAAACAAACATAACACACAGGGCTACAAACACAAACATCCAGAAATACATCCAATCAAACATAAACACACAGGGCTACAAACACAAACATCCAGAAATACATCCAATCAAACATAAACACACAGGGCTACAAACACGAACATGCACAAATACATGCAATCAAACATAAACACACAGGCCTACAAACACGAACATACACAAATACATGCAATCAAACATAAACACACAGGGCTACAAACACGAACATGCACAAATACATGCAAACAAACAAAACACACAGGGCTACAAACACAAACATCCAGAAATACATCCAATCAAACATAAACACACAGGGCTACAAACACAAACCTGCACAAATACCTGCAATCAAATATAAACACGCAGGGCAACAAGCACAAACATGCACAAATACATGCAATCAAATATAAACACACAGGGCTACAAGCACGAACATGCACAAACACATGCAATCAAACATAAACACACAGGGCTACAAACACGAACATGCACAAATACATGCAAACAAACATAACACACAGGGCTACAAACACAAACATGCACAAACACATGCAATCAAATATAAACACACAGGGCTACAAGCACGAACATGCACAAATACATGCAATCAAACATAAACACATAGGGCTACAAGCACGAACATGCACAAATACATGCAATCAAACATAAACACACAGGGCTACAAACACGAACATGCACAAATACATGCAAACAAACATAACACACAGGGCTACAAACACAAACATCCAGAAATACATCCAATCAAACATAAGCACACAGGGCTACAAGCACAACCCTGCACAAATACCTGCAATCAAATATAACACACAGGGCTACAAGCACGAACATGCACAAACACATGCAATCAAATATAAACACACAGGGCTACAAGCACGAACATGCACAAATACATGCAATCAAACATAAACACACAGGGCTACAAGCACGAATATGCACAAACACATGCAATCAAACATAAACACACAGGGCTACAAACACAAACATGCACAAATACATGCAAACAAACATAACACACAGGGCTACAAACACAAACATCCAGAAATACATCCAATCAAACATAAACACACAGGGCTACAAGCACAAACCTGCACAAATACCTGCAATCAAATATAAACACACAGGGCTACAAGCATGAACATGCACAAACACATGCAATCAAATATAAACACACAGGGCTACAAGCACGAACATGCACAAATACATGCAATCAAACATAAACACACAGGGCTACAAGCACAAACATGCACAAATACATGCAAACAAACATAAACACAGGGCTACAAACACAAACATCCAGAAATACATCCAATCAAACATAAACACACAGGGCTACAAACACAAACATCCAGAAATACATCCAATCAAACATAAACACACAGGGCTACAAGCAGAAACCTGCACAAATACCTGCAATCAAATATAACCACACAGGGCTACAAGCACGAACATGCACAAACACATGCAATCAAATATAAACACACAGGGCTACAAGCACGAACATGCACAAATACATGCAATCAAACATAAACACACAGGGCTACAAGCACGAACATGCACAAACACATGCAATCAAACATAAACACATAGGGCTACAAGCACGAACATGCACAAATACATGCAAACAAACATAACACACAGGGCTACAAACACAAACATCCAGAAATACATCCAATCAAACATAAACACACAGGGCTACAAGCACAAACCTGCACAAATACCTGCAATCAAATATAAACACACAGGGCTACAAGCACGAACATGCACAAACACATGCAATCAAATATAAACACACAGGGCTACAAGCACGAACATGCACAAATACATGCAATCAAACATAAACACACAGGGCTACAAGCACGAACATGCACAAATACATGCAATCAAACATAAAGACACAGGGCTACAAACACGAACATGCACAAATACATGCAATCAAACATAAACACACAGGGCTACAAGCACAAACATGCACAAATACATGCAAACAAACATAACACACAGGGCTACAAGCACGAACATGCACAAATACATGCAATCAAACATAAGCACACAGGGCTACAAGCACAAACCTGCACAAATACCTGCAATCAAATATAAACACACAGGGCTACAAGCATGAACATGCACAAACACATGCAATCAAATATAAACACACAGGGCTACAAGCACAAACATGCACAAATACATGCAAACAAACATAACACACAGGGCTACAAGCACGAACATGCACAAATACATGCAATCAAACATAAACACACAGGGCTACAAGCACAAACATGCACAAATACATGCAAACAAACATAACACACAGGGCTACAAACACAAACATCCAGAAATACATCCAATCAAATATAAACACACAGGGCAACAAGCACGAACATGCACAAATACATGCAATCAAACATAAACACACAGGGCTACAAGCACAAACATGCACAAACACATGCAATCAAACATAAACACACAGGGCTACAAGCACGAACATGCACAAATACCTGCAATCAAATATAGACACACAGGGCTACAAGCATGTACATGCACAAGCACATGCAATCAAATATAAACACACAGGCCTACAAGCACGGACATGCACAAACACATGCAACTAAACACAAACATACCCGGTATAAAACAAATGCACGCACAAAGAGAAACATGAATATGCACATCTACATGCAAATAAAGACAAACACTCTAAGTAAACATACATAAACATGCACATTCAAAGACAGACATACACCCACTGATAGAAGCACACACATGTACACTGACACATACAGACAAATGAGCACCCACAGATACAAGTACAAACACACAAGCACGTGCAAATAAGGACAAGCACAAATAAAGACACAGATCCGAACATGAATATGCATAAATACATCCAAATAAACACAAATTACATGCAAATAAACACGTGTACCACACAAATAAACTCACAGATACAGACATTAATATGCCAAAATGCATGCAAATAAGCACACTTACACACACACAATTACAAACAAACACACACATGTTGAATATTTTGGATAGATATTTTTAGATATTTTTTATTTTAATGAGAAGACCTACCTTTTTAGCCATTGGATACTATATTTCATGGCAGGTGTATGTTGTTGTTATTAAACTGGGGTAATTGTGCTGTTATTGGATTCAACTGGCGACTATTAAGCCGACATATGCATATATGGTCATGTTTGCCGAATGCAACGCATACTAAAGGCCCTGTCACATTACGGCGTATAGCGGGGGCGTATTGAAAACCTACGTAAGTCCTGCGAATGCCGGCCTATGATGACCTTTGGTGACCTATCGGGTGTTTTTTAGCGTATGTGTAACGTATGAGGAGCGTACGTGGAGCGTACGAGTAGCGTATGAGAGCGTATGAGAGCGTACTGTGACATTTTTTGACAGTTTTGATTGGCATATGGAACCTATGCGTAGCGTATGCGTAGCGTATGCGTAGCGTATGCGTAGCGTATGCGTAGCGTATGCGTAGCGTATGCGTAGCGTATGCGTAGCGTATGCGTAGCGTTGCGTAGCGTATGCGTAGCGTATGCGTAGCGTATGCGTAGCGTATGCGTAGCGTATCGTAGCTATGCGTAGCATGCTAGCGTATGCGTACCGTATGCATATGCGTATGCGTAGTGTGCGTAGCGTATGCGTAGCGTATGCGTAGCGTATGCGTAGCGTATGCGTAGCGTATGCGTAGCGTATGCGTAGCGTATGCGTAGCGTATGGTAATGGTAGCGTATGCGTAGCGTATGCGTAGCGTATGCGTAGCGTATGCGTAGCGTATGCGTAGCGTATGCGTAGCGTATGGCGGCGTATGAGTCAATATCGATGTCGAGACCTATGGCATACGCTTTGAATACGCTGTGCATACGCTGTACATACGCTGTGCATACGCTAGAAGTACGCTCCCATACGTAACTCGTAGGCTATGCGTACGCTACATACGCTAGAGATACGCCGGTGAAGCAAGTTGAGCGTATGCGTAACCTACGCCGGCGCACCCCTAGCGTACGAGGAGCGTACACCGGCGTACGAGGAGCGTACACCGGCGTACGAGGAGCGTACACCGGCGTATGAGTAGCGTATGAACCATACGCTCCCATAGGTCGAGATTTTTTGAGCATGCACAAAAGAATTTGGACGGACGGACGGGAGAAAGCGTATGGCGGCGTACAACGGCATACGCCGGCATAGGCCGGCACATGACGGCCTATGAGTAGCGTATGAGTAGCGTATGAGTAGCGTATGAGTAGCGTATATGGCGTATGCCGACGTATATGACGTAACGCCGCTACGCCGCCATACGCTCCCGCCATACGCCGTAATGTGACAGGGCCTTTAGCAATATGATATGTGTTTTAATCTGTAACATAAGTGACATCATCAGAATTGATGAAATGCTTATATAAATGCATGAAATGTGGCCTTTGCTAACCCGATATCCATTGTAGATGAACGAGAGCTGGGCCTACTTGTCGGATTACCCAGGCTCTGTGACTCTCTTAATTTGCTACACACCTTGAGAGGAAATGAATCATGTACTGGGTGAATGTTACTAATGTTTGATAGTTATCACTGTCACTTAAAGTTGCATAGGTTTTGAGTTTCTGTCATTTTCTGAGATAAATATATTAGTTTGATCATTATAATGTACCTTACTTCAGTTTGAAGTAGCTTTCATTTAAAGCTGCATAGTCCGATCAAGCATCAAATTGTCAAAAACAAAACAGTTATCTAGAATTCTACATATCTAATTTAGATACTGGTGCCCTTATTAAGCATTTGTTGCCACATAGAAGGGAATACCAAGCCAATTCAATAGAACCTGTTACTGCAGAAGCCTACGGAGTCAGAGTTTTGGCGTGCTTGCCAAAACTAATCTTGCATGTTTGCACTTCAAATATCTCAGACGTTAGCCATTTAAAATACAAGTTACTTCGGACTAAAGTACGGTAGATTATAACGATCATTTTAGTATATTTATCTCATAAAAATGACAGAAACTCAAAACCATCGGACTATGCAGCTTTATATTTGAAGTGTAAACATGCCAAATTTCTTTTAGCGTGCTTGTCAAAATTCTGACCCCAAAATTCTGGCTTCTGTGGTAACAGGTTCTATTAAATTGACTTAGTATGATATGCCCTTTTATGCAGCAACAAATACTTAATAAGCACACCGGTATTTAAGTTTAATATGGAGGTTCAAATCTAGATAAGTGTTCTGCCTTTGAAAATTTGATGCTTTTATCGGACTATGCAACTTTAAGCAAAACAAAGATGGATACTCCACTCCACTACTCTGTCTCTGCCTCTGTCTCTGCCTGTGTGTGTCTCTCTCTATCTCTGAAGCCCCAGTCACACTAGGGTTTGTGGCCAATGGCGACCACTTTGCGACCTAAAATCCCACTTTTCGCCAACTGGTCGCCAACCTATGAAAATGATCGGCGACCTCCAGCTCAACCATCTTGGTCGCAAGCAGGATTTTAGTGCAACTGCAACCTTCTTGTGACTAAATTGGTCGCAAGGAGGTTGACAACCACTGAGGACCACTTTGCAACAAATTTGCAACCACTTCGAACCATTTTGCGACCACCCATTTTGTTTGTGGTCACAAAATGGTCACTGGGATTGTGTGACTGGGGTATAAGCATATATGGTCAAAATGCAATTAAAAGTGTGTATTGCTGTATATTTAATTACCATGTACATAATAAACAACAAAACTACCTACCCCTTTCAACACTTTGTAGCTCCTTCCCACCCCCACCCCCACCCCCATACACACAGCTACACACACACACACCCATAACCAGCCACTTCCCACAAGCCTCTTTCTCACAACCACCAACCCTTAAGAAAAAGTGCGCTGTCCATTAAGTAGAGGTCACGTGACCGTTGACACGTGGGACCCACGTGTTTAAGAAGCTGCCCGACAAAACCCCGTGTAATGTGACCGCGACCGCCGCTGACAGGCGCCACCAGTATCTGGTAATACAACCCCCCGCCCCCGGGGACTGGTCTCGGCGTGCTTTAGTCACCTACGGTCGCGGTGGTAGAGTCGGCAGAGCGCAGGCTTCCTATGTGGAAGGTCGGGAATTCGAACCCCGGTCGAGCCAATGTGATGACTTACAAAATTGATACTTGTCGCTTCCTAGTGTGGGGTTCAGCATTGTTAGAATAGGGCAAGGACTGGTTAGTTCAGTGTCCCGATAATGTGACTGAGTGCGATATCGGGTCATGGTGCCGGGGCCTGGTATCCCAGTGGGGCCTCACTGTAAAGTCGCCATGAGTGTGCATTGACACATGTCAGTACCCATCCTGATTGCCATATACAGTCAAATCTGTCTAAATCGACCGACCTTGGTACCGACTTTAAGTGGTCCATTTAGTGAGGTGGTCGGTTTAGGGAGTTAGAATATGGTTACAATGGTATTGTTCGGACCCAGATAACGCGATCGATATATGGGGAGTGGTCAATCTGTGGAGGTGATCGGTTAAGGAGGGTTTACTGTACAGTGCAAGGACGTAAAACCCCAACACACAAACCTGTCACCAAAGCTACAGCCACAAGCATTGCCAGCAAAGTCTCGCGCAGATCTCGCCGCAGTGTGGTAGTTCACGCGTTAAGATCCTACCACAGAGCTACGGCTCAGATGTCATTATTAGTCAAGTATGGTTCAGATCTCTCTATGACTCAAATATCGGCATCAAAATCTCGCTCAGGGGAACGGGTCGTAGCTCAGGTAGTATAGTGTCCACCTGTGAATGTGTTGATCATCCTATCGATCCTGCTCAGTGGACACATTTGCAGTTTGGGCTAATTTCCGTTACAACCAGTGGTCTACAATTGGTTCATCAAAGGCTGTGATATGTGCTGTCCTGTCTGTGAGAAACTGCATATAAAAGACCCCTTGCTGCTTATCGGAAACAGTAGGGTATGTGGCGGCAGCGGGTTTCCCCCAAAGAAATATGTCAGAATCACCATATATTTGACGTCCAATAGCTGATGATAAAAATCAATGTACTCTAGAGGCGTCGTTAAATAAAACAAACTTTCCTCAAATAGTGGCATCATAATGTTACTGAGATCTTGACACAGTATGGCAGTTCACGCGTTAAGATCTCACCACCAAACTATGCCTCAGATGTCATTAGTAAAGTATAGCTCAGATATCGCTATGGCTCAAATATCGGGCTCGAAATCTTGCTCAAACCTCCGTGCAGTATGATAGTTCACGTGTTAAGATCTCACCACTGGATATCGGCACACAAAGTCTCCCGCAGATCTCCCGGCAATATGCCAATTTAAGGTTGAGATCTCCCCATGACAATAATTCCTCATTTTAGTAGGAAACCGTAGTGAGATCGCGTGACACAGTGCAACTAAGAGAAATATCTCAGCAACCAACTAAGACTAAGACCCATACAAAAAAATCACCTGTGATTCAGGTATTACCGTCGACTTATGGACTTAATCCAATTCCTCAAATGTCATCACTTATGCTGGGTACACACCTACCGTTTTTCCGCACCCACCTACCGTATTCGATCTAAAATTGCCCAAAAGTCTTGAGGTGCGCACTCCCCTAGCACACCTACCGATTGCGATTCGCGACTTAAAACTCGATTTTAGGGCTAAAAGTGCTTCCTTACGATTGCGATTCGCGACTCAAGAAATGAATCGGCCCGTTTTCAGTTTTAAGCGGGTCGGGTCGTGAGTTTTAGTGCGCGAGTCAAAAACGGTAGGTGTGTACCTAGCATAAGACACTGTGCAATTCTCACCATCAAAATATGGCTCTGTTTTAAATCTCACCGGCCAAATATTTTTTTGGACCACATTTTTACTCATCTGAATACAATCTTTCTTCGGTGCCGAGGCACTGGCCTTCTTTCCATGTTTAACTTCAAGCATTTACACTATTTAATTCCAAGACCAATTCCAATGATAATGAAAGATTGTTATAACATTCAACTAATTAAGTGTGTGTGTGGTGTATCTAGTCGGGATAAACTATTCAATGTACCGCAAACAAATGTAATCGGCAGAAACATCCCATTAAAGTTGCACAAGCCAATGAAATGATGCGATTTTTCTAATCCAAGGCACTCGCCTACATTTGACCCGAACATCAATTGCTGCATAGAAGGAACATTAACACCTGATTAAAGAGCCATCCAAAGTTGTAAACATTGTCACGGTCATATAAAGAGTACTACTTTCCAGACCCCCTTCTCCTCTCCCCACCAATGTAGTTCACATCAATATTTTACATATGATTTAATTTACAATGTTAATGAATTAAATATCAACGTTTCATTCAATGATAAAACTTGCCCCCACCCCCACCCCCATCGTACACTTTGTAGGAGCGTGACAATGTTAATAACTTTGGACGGCCCCTAAGTCAATTTAACAGAACTTGTCACTGGTTTCTTTTTGTGTGTAAAATAGTTTATTCGTCAGAACATACTTTTTTTCAGCGCCGAGGCACTGGTCTTCGGGCCGTTTACATGAGATTGTACATAGGTAGATCAGCGGGTACAAAACCAATGGTGTCCAGCATTTTGGTGTGCGCAACCAAGTTTAATGTGTGCATGTTTTCACTTCAAAATTTATCCATTTAAAAAGAAATTAAAAACCAGGTTGTCAAAATTAGTGTAAAGTAGATTATTAGGATACACCAAATATATGTATTTTAAAAGTGACAGCACCTCAAACTTCAAAGCAATTGGGAAGTGCATCTTTAACGCCGTGAGTTCGCATCTGTCTATATCCGTATCCGTATCCGTATCGGTGTCGGTATCCGTGTCGGTTTCTGGCACTGACACAACCTAATTAAGTCGATTCAACTCTCCCTCACAGAGACCCCCCCCCCCCCCCCCCCCTGCATTCCCCCTCCCCGCGTCTGCGCCCCCCCCCCCCTGCCCCCACCCCCTCCAGCCGCTCCCCTGCTGTCATCTCTCAACTGGACTGCCCTCTAATCCCGTTCCCCTCTCCTCCCGTTGGACCCAACACTTACAAAGCCCCGTCCTTACTTGATTAAATATGAATATGAATATTGATTAAAATTTAATTACATTGGTAGTTTAAAGACCCACCTTCTATCCGTTGGGCTGGATGACCCGTGCTATATATAGCTTGGACTGTAGTTTACACTGGACGTGGTGGCCCAATCGGTAGAGCGCAGGTTTCCCGTGGGGAAGATCGGGAGTAAAATTCCCCGTCGAGCCACAGCACAGACTTACCAAATTGATACTTGTCACTACATAGCCTGGCACTTGGCATTAATAAGATATGGCAAAGACTGGTTAGCTCAGTATCAGGATAACGTGACTGAGTGGTAAAATTGGGACATGGTGCCTGCGGCCTGGTCCCCCAGAAGGGAAGTACTATAAAGTCGTCATTAGTGCGCACTGTCACAAATCGATACCCATCCTGATATAACCTTAGATGTTGCCAGGATGTAAATCCCCATCAAACAAACTGTAGTGGACTACCAAGCCATGCTGCACTGCCTATTTGCTGATGTCCACTGTTCATTTCAACCATCTTCTGTGTTATTATCAATCTCCAACAGACCAGACGAGATGGCCGAATGAGTTGAGTGTCCGAGGAGATCGGGGGTTCCGAACCCTGGTCGAGTCAAACCAATGACTTAAAAATTGATACATGTCGCTTCCTATCCAGGTGCTCGGAATTATTAGGATAGGACAAGGACTGGTGGGCTCAGTGTCAGAATAATGTGACTGCGTGGGATATCAGGTCATGGTGCTGGTGGCCTGGTCTCCCAATGGGGCATCACTATTATTAGGTCGGCATGAATGCGACCTGTCACAAGTCAGTACCCGTCCTTATATGACCTTAGATATTGCTAGGACGTAAAACAACAACAAACAAATAAAACCATTCACAAACGGTTATTCACGTCGTAATATTGATCTGCTACTGTGATAGTGGAAGTTGTGGATTGAATTGTTTCCCATTTAGACTTAGAACTGCATAATCCGATCAAATTGTCTCAAACCAAACGCTTAGATACTGGTGTGCTCAGTAAGCATTTATTGCAGTTTGGAGTTATTATGATATGCTGCTAACCAAAGCCTAATTTTGCATGTTTTCATTTCAAATAGCTCCAAATAAAATAAAAGTTACATTAAAGTAAATTAAACTACAGTAAAACCTCTCTAAATCGACCGACCATGGGACCGACTTTAACTGGTCCATTTAGGGAGGTGGTCGGTTTAGGGAGTTAAAATATCCTTACAATGGTACTCTTGGCACACAAATAAAGCGGTCGATATAAGGGATTGGTCTATCTTTGGAGGTGGTCGGTTAGAGAGGTTTTGCTGTAGAGAAGAACTATCAACCTAATATATTTATTTAAGAAACCATCCAAAGTGTTCAACATTTTCATGATCATGCAAAGCATACGTCAAGTATACATTATCATTTAATACAACTTTGATATTTAAGAAGTTCATGTTCTCTCAAAATTCACTAGAAGGCACCATTTTGTAACAATTTCTTCAACTGCTACCCCCTTCGGCCACGCCATTTCCCCCTATTTACAATTTGTGTATTAGGGAGATCTCCCTACTCACACTTATCTACATGGCACCTCTGCACATATCAATTTGGTAAATAACTAAATTGACTCAGCCGAGATTCGAACACATGATTTTCCACACGTGAAGACAGCATTGTTTCCGAGTCGGCATTCGCTTGTGGGCGTTTTGGTTGAAGACGCATGTGACGCATGTACATTGATTTATCCAGCCACTTATTGGAGACCAGATCGAAGAGTTAATTCATCGAATATTGACTACTCTCCTCCTTTGCAGTGAAACAGAGAATAAAGATGATGCACCATTGTAAGATAACACGGCAGATACACACGCCCATACCCAATGCACACACCACCTCCACACATCACACACCACACACCACACATACTCTTTAATGGTGCAGTCACACTACGACGTGATGGCCCAACGTGACCCCGACGTGGCGACTTTTCGTCATCACGTCGGATCACGTTAAAGTCACGTTAGGCTCTCGGCGCTTCTCGTCGCTTCTCGTTGCCTCTCGTCGCCTCTCGTCGCCTCATGTCGGAGCACCTCGAGGTTTTGGACATGTTCAAAATACTTCGAAGTGGCGCGACGAGTTGATAAGACGTGCGCGTCACGTTACGGTCACGTCACGATCACGTTAAGCTCTCGGTCATGTTCGGCTCAAGGTCACGTTATGGTGGAGCCATGGTGCAGTCACACTATGACGTAATGGCCAACGTTGTGGATTAGTATTACTAGTGTTACTACTGGTTGTTGGTTGGTTGTTGGTTGGTTGTTGGTTGGTTGTTGGTTGGTTGGTTGTTGGTTGGTTGTGGATTGGTTGTTGGTTGGTTGTGGATTAGTTGGTTGTGGATTGGTTGTTGGTTGGTTGGTTGTTGGTTGGTTGTTGGTTGTGTGCCTGTGTGTGTCTATCTGTGTCTGTGTGTGTGTCTGTGTGTGTATGTGTGTGTATGTGTGTGTGTCTGTGTGTGTTTGTGTGTGTCTGTGTATGTATGTGTGTGTCTGTCTGTGTCTGTCTGTGTGTCTGTGTGTGTACCTGTGTGTGTCTGTCTGTGTGTGTCTGTGTGTGTCTGTGTCTGTATGTGTGTGTATGTGTGTGTCTGTCTGTGTCTGTCTGTGTCTGTCTGTGTGTCTGTCTGTGTACCTGTGTGTGTCTGTCTGTGTGTCAGTGTCTCTGTGTCTGTGTCTCTCTGTCTCTGTCTCTCCATCTGCCTGTCCGTCTGTCTGTCTGTCTCTCCATCTCTCTGTCTCTCCGTCCCTCTCTATCTCTCTGTCTGTGTGTATGTGTCTCTCTGTCTCTCCGTCTGTCTGGTTGTCCGCTGTCCATCCGTCCCTCCGTCCCTCCGTCTCTCTGTCTCTTCATCCCTCTGTGTCAGACAGACACACAGACAGACACACAGACACACACAGACACACACAGACACACACACAAACACACACACAGACACACACAGACAAACACAGACACACACACAGACACACACACAAACACACACAGAGACATACACACAGACACACACACACACACACAGACACAGATATACACACACACACAACCAACAACCAGCCAACAACCAATCCACAACCAACCAACCAACCAACAACCAATCCACAACCACAGACAGACACACACACAACTAGTACCACAAATAGTCCTCTCTCGTTCTGACGACGTTATACCCACGTCGACCACGCCGCGGTGTCGTCCAACTTGGCCCCGTATTTGCATATCACGTCGGGTTTTTCGAAAGTCGCCCACGTCGGGCTCACGTTGGCCATTACGTCGTAGTGTGACTACACCATTAGCGATGAATATGCCGATGGAACCAGGCACGGTGACCGAATCAGTAGAGCGCAGCCCTTGCGTGCGGGAGATCTGGAGTTCGGTTCCCGGTCGAATCAAACCAATGACTTATAAAATAGGTACTTGTCACTTCATAGCCTGGCACTCTGCATTAATAGGGTAGGGCAAGGACTGGTTAGCTCAGTGTCAGGATAATGTGACTGAGTGTGATATTGGGTATTGGTGCTGGTGGCCTGATGTCCCAGTGGGGCAGCACTATAAAGTCACCATTAGTGTGCACTGTCACAAGTCGGTACCCATCCTGATATGACCTTAGATGTTGCAAAGACGTTAAACTGAGGTAACCCGCCCGTGCCCTATCCTATTAATGCAGAGCGTCAGGCTAGGAAGCAACAACTATCAATGGTGTAAGTCATTGTTTTGACTCGACCGGAAATTTAACCCCCGATCTCCCGCGCGGGAGGCCTGCGCTCTACCGATTCGGCCACTGCGCCCGGTGGAAAATGTTGATGAAGATGTTGAACCTCATACTCATAGCAATGTATTTTTGCACCTTTCTGAGGATACGATAAGCGACAGTTTTTGTGTGTGGAGTACCCCCTCCCTCCTCCCTCCTCCCTCCTACCCCCCAAACCAAACACACATCCTCCCCATGCACCCCCTTACACCCTTCCTCCCATTATCGCTTCAGCCACCAATAGTGGACTCGCCCTCCCCCTTGGTCCAACACGCGCTCAAACACCCGTCCCCTCCCCCCATCGCCCACCACCCGCACTCGTCCATTCCCGTTCCCATTATTGTATGACCTCTCCCATAATGACTGAGGTGATTTGAGGAAATGAGTCATCCTTATTCGGTTAATATCAATTTGGCGTGATTTCATCATTTGCAAATTCCATTGGAACTTTCAAATTGACCTATGATTTCAGTCGTTACTGGCCATGTTTGGCCCTAGGCGTATATTAACGATGTATGGGTGGGTGTTTTTGCTTCCTTCCATTTTCAAACTTTGTCAACTTTGTTAATGTGTGTATACTTGTATTGTTTGTTGGCACATGCACATTCAAACATATAGCTAGTTATAACCATATTGTTTAGCTATGTGTAGAAACCATATATGTAGTATACATATATCGATCGGGTACATCTATGTTCTAGTATACACATATAATGTATTATAGCAATAGCATAGTAATTTATATGCTCACACACATATCTATGCATATATATGAAGGTATAATTATATATATAATTTTTATGTGTTATGGTTTTACGTCCTAGCAACATCTCAGGTCATATCAGGACGGATATATATATATATATATATATATATATATTTACAGTATATATCCCAATAGAAGCATGCTACACAATAGAAGCACACACCCCATTTCAAAATTGAAAGTGCGCACAAATTTGTGATCATATTCAGACTGAATGTACATAAAATAAGACAATCCCATTTTATTCAGAGGCACGACAAAACAAATCAAAATGCACGATCATATTCAGACTGAATGCACATAAAATAAGACAATCCCACTTTATTTCAGAGGCACAGCAAAAACAAATCCATAAAATTCTTTAACTTTGAATAGATGCGCATCCATGTGTCTGCACTCGCGCAGTGTGTGTCTATTCGGACATATACAATATATATATATATATATATATATATATTTTACCTCGGTATGCCGCCTCTGGCTAGCCGTAGGCTAGGGAGAAGGAAGCACATCCGGGTCCAGCAATTAGCATAAGTAACTCACAACGGGAGGACGTTTGTGAGTTGCTCCACAGGATTTATCTACTACTACTGCTTTTATCCAAAAGTAAGTACTGTTTTCTTCGATAACTTTGTTTATCATGCTCTATAGCATCTTTTTATGAAAGTTCAGAACTTTCTTCAGTCCTGTTTGGACTTTGTACGTTTTTTAACTTACGGATAGAACATTGCGTGCCGCTGGCACAAACGAAACCGATACTGAGTTCTATCGACACCTGTTTTTCAGACAGGGAGAAATGGCAACCCGAGTTGCTCATTTCCTAAGAAAAGTCTCCCGGATCCTAATAGAGGATGATGTTGGGGATGCTTCTGGGTGTTTTTTATAAACACCCCTGACCGGTTTAAGGCGAACCTCCGAGTTTCGTAATATTTTCTCCAACTTGTTGGCGCTGTAGCCACAGGTGGGAGAAGTGTACGGAACAGAGAGAGGGGCCGATCTCACGATCGATGCCCTCCGTTTGGTTGGTTTCGTTACCACACACCTACGGCAAATTTAGCTTCACGCCTGTACTGACACGTTGCAAAACACGTTCTCTGTACCATGTTCCTCAACCCAGTTTACTGGCTTACACTTGTGTAGTTGAGATGATTCCGGGTTAGTAACGCTTTGGTTTCGTTACAGTTCCCGATGGCCACTCGCCGGAATAAGCCGCCCGCTGCAGCGGTGGGTGTCCCCCCTACGGATTACGATTCGTCTCCACCGGCTACGGCTCCGCCGTCCCCACATCCTGGGGCTCATGCCTCGGATCAAGACAGTGATCACGCCCCTCAACCAGTGGGGTGGGAGGCGAAAATGGCGGAGATGATGGAGGAGAAGATGCGCCTTTTCCAGGCGCAGACATTTCCAGATCCTTCCCAAATCCCTGATGAGGATTGGGAAGACTTTTCTGAGGACGAAGAGGACACGCTTTCGGCACCTGAGGTTCCGAAACCGAAAGCGCGGGGCAAGAAACGCCGCCCAGTGAGCAGTTCTGGTGACGAGTTCACAAAGAAAGCGAACTCTAAGCGCTCCAAAAAGTCCAAAAAGAAGAAGAAGAAGAAGAAGAAGGACTCTTCTTCAGACTCGTCGTCCGACTCTTCTTCCACCGAGTCGGATTCCGACACGGAACGAGCGGGTGTCTACGCCAAAATAGGCGTTAAAGCTGGCAAGAAAATTGTCAAAAAGAAAGCTCAGAAAGTGCGCACCACTACCATGATGCGCAAAACGGTGAATAGCCATTTCACTACGTTTAAACCGATCGAAGTCATCAACAAGTTGACTGAGCAGATTTCAGGAGTTAAGGGCATTCCTGCTTCGGTTTTCAAAGAGATGGATTCCGGCATTCATCTTTCCGACGAACGCCGTCGTTATGAAACTTCCCTCTGCCTTATCCATAAGGCAGTTTTGGGTGCCTTGACGTCTGTTATCCCTGTGGCTAACAGGATGCAGACAGAGAACAAGTTCTCGTCTTTGGCGCGGGTTATGGACCGGGGCATAGCTTTGTTAGCAGCCGCTAGTAACTACATGACCCATCGGAGATTTGAAAACGTTTTCAAATCGGTCACCACAGATGCCGGAAAAGAGGTTGCCCGCTCTAAGAAGGTAACGGACCATGATGGTAAGGAATACACCGTGTATTCCGGACCTACCCCTATCAAGAGCAAACCGCTTGATAAATCCAAGATGTTTGGGGGTCAGCTAGCTTACCTGTACAAACAGGTAGAGGTCGACTACAAGAGTGCTAAAAACACTGAAGCAAAGAGTCGTCGCTTCCAAAACCCAGCAGGGTTCAGAAAGTCTAGGACGGATTTTCGATTCCGCAGAGGAGGAAGGCCGTTCAGGGGCGGACCGTCCTTCCAGTTCAACCAGCGAGGAAGGGGCCGAGGCGACAGGCCGGCCTCAAACTGGAACGACAACCGCGGCTACAAGAGGGATTTCGTTCCCAAGCCCCAGTTCCCGAAACAAGGGAACAAGTAGAGATTTCCACACAAACAGTGCAGCCTCCTGACCCTACAATGGTCACGGAGGAAACTCAAACTGAAGTAAGCCTTTTTCAAGCAGGGAATGTTTCTAATTGTTTACATCAATGGCAACAGTTAACCACTAATCCAGAGGTCCTGAATATTGTTAAAGGCATTCACATCCCTTTCACACAATTGCCTATACAAAAGAGAGCGCCTTTTCCGTATCAGTTTAATTCACTAGAAAAATCTCAGCTAGATCAGCAGGTTCTACTGTTTGAGTCTAAGGGCATTGTCAACAGAGTTGAACATACTGAAGGGGAATATATTTCCAATATCTTCTCTACTCCTAAACCTGATGGTTCAATCCGAATGATTTTAGATTTAACTCAGTTGAATGAAATCATTGAATACAAACATTTCAAAATGTTTTCTTTAGAAACAGCTCGTGATTTAATTACCCCAGGGTGTTGGCTAGCGAGTGTTGATTTAAGGGATGCGTACTACACCGTTCCTATTCACCAGACAGATCGGAAATACCTACGTTTTCTCTGGAATGGCCAACTTTTTGAATTTACATGTTTACCTAATGGTTTGGCCTGCGCACCGCGTCTGTTTACTAAGTTGTTGAAACCAATTTTTGCACACATGGCAAAATTGGGGCATTGTATGTTTCCATACATAGATGATTCTTTTATTATGGGCCAATCTTTCACGCAATGTGAACTCGCTGTTAAAGATTTATGCAAAATTTTCACCAAATTGGGTTTCTTCATACATAACAAGAAATCAGTTTTTTCTCCTACTCAGGAGCTTAAGTGTCTCGGGTTCATTCTGAACACCACGGCTATGACCGTTTCGCTTACACGCCAAAAGAAAGATAAGCTTTACCGCACAGCGATACAGCTGTTAGACACTTCTAGGCCAAAGATTAGACAGGTCGCGGTCCTTATCGGGGTCATGGTTTCGTATAGTCCAGCTATTCTATACGGAGCGGCACACATAAAATCCCTCGAAATTGATAAAAATTTGGCGCTGGCCCGCGCAAAGGGAAACTTTGAAAAGACCATGTTTATTTCGGAGAACGGCCTAGCCGACATTGATTGGTGGCTAAACCACTTTGACCATTCCCCCAATCCCATTAGAATGGGAGAGCCTGACACTACCGTTACCACTGACGCGTCTCTCCAAGGGTGGGGAGCACATCAAAATGATGTAGCAACGGGAGGAAGATGGCTAGAATCGGAACTCCCCGATCATATTAACGTTCTAGAACTAAGGGCCATTTACTTGGGATTAACCAGTCTAGTAAAAATACCCAAAAATAATGTACGTATCCTCACGGATAACACCACAGCTATGGCTTATGTCAGAAATATGGGAGGTACAAAATCGATTAAATGTAATGCAATGGCACTTCTCATTTGGAACTGGGCTCAAACCTTTGATGTCTGGTTAACTGTTAATCACATTCCAGGCACACAAAATTGTCTAGCTGACAAGATGAGTCGCCAGTTCCATGATCACTTAGAGTGGTCACTTAATCCATCCATTTTCAAACACATTTGTCACACATGGGGTTCACCTCAGATCGATTTGTTCGCTTCGCGTAATAACTTTAAAATTCCAAAATATGTTTCGTGGCACCCGGAACCCAATGCTTGGCACATTGATGCCTTCTCCCTAAAGTGGCGACATCATTTCTTTTACATTTTCCCCCCCTTTACTATCATTAGCAAAGTCGCCAGAAAGATTCAAATGGAGGGGACACACGCCATACTCATCGTCCCCGAGTGGCACACGCAACCGTGGCTACCGACGTTACTAGCCACAGCCAAAAGCAGCCTTCGCTTCCCAAGATTCCGAGGAAACCTCAAACATCAGGGACCACTAGAACGCCACGGAAACGTGTCGACAACTCCGTTGGTGGCATTCCTTTTTTAAATAAATATTTAGAACAGTTTGGCTTAGACAAAATTACACAACAGCGTTTGGTTGATGATGCGTGGAGAAAAGGAACGGTGAAAATGTATACTACGTATTTAAAGAAATGGGGTATTTATTGCCTGCTTAAGAAAGTCAAGCCAATGACTCCCACAGTATCCCAGGTAGGACTCTTCCTACGTTACCTAGAGGACGAAGGCCTAGGATATGGCGCTATTAACGCTGCCAGATGTGCTCTGTCGATAATCCTACCGCGGGTTAATGGACAAACAATGGGTAAACACCATGTTATTTGTTGGATCATACGATCAATTTATCAGAGGAATCCGCCTAAACCCAAATATAATAGGTTTTGGGATGTTTCTCTAGTGTTCAACCTCTTCAAGAAATGGCCAGAAAATAAGTTTCTGGACGTTAAACTTTTAGGTTTCAAAGTCGCAGTTTTGCTTCTCCTGGTCACTGGACACAGAGGCCAAACTATAGTTGCCCTGTCGCTGAATGGTCTAGAAATTGACAGTAAAGAGGCCACGTTTGATTTATCAACTTTATTAAAATCAAACCGATTAGGTGACCCCCTTTCTACGATAGGGGTGTCCAGTTTCACTCAGGATCGCAAGTTATGTGTCGTATCTGCGATACGAAATTATATATCCAAGACAAGATTAATAAGAAACTCAAGACAGCTATTGGTCAGCTTTATTAAGCCACACAAGGCCATTTCCAGGGATACCCTCGCCCGATGGACAATGAATGTGTTAAAACTGGCGGGAGTAAATACAGACAGGTACTCATCGCACTCTACACGTGGTGCAATGGTGTCCAAGGCAAGATTGCTAGGCATCTCCGTTAAACGGATCCTAGCTCACGCGGGATGGAAAACCGCTACTTCGTTTGCTAGACATTACCACAAACGACTAGAGAAGCCTCAGCCGATAGCGCACAGGCTACTCACCAACTGAAAGAGAGAGGTAAGAAAAACATTGGTTTTTCCTCTTTTTTGCCATACAAATCGCTTTTCCATTGTTGCATACATAAGACATAATCACTAAAGAATAATAACAAAACAAGAATATCAGGATAAAAATTATTTTACGTAAAGGTCTCCCTAGCCTACGGCTAGCCAGAGGCGGCATACCGAGGTAAAATAGATTAGTTAGACGAATCTTACCTGGGTATAGATGATGGATAACTATTGTTTTACCGAGGTAGAAGCCTCGGTTAGACGTGGGCGAGGGCCCACCCACCACGCCCTGCCACGTCTAGTCAATCACTCACTTTAGCATGAGGTCACTTGACCTTAGGTTGTTTTTTTAGAATCATTTTTATCCTGAATTAGTAGGTAAAGATTGCTGGACCCGGATGTGCTTCCTTCTCCCTCGCCCACGTCTAACCGAGGCTTCTACCTCGGTAAAACAATAGTTATCCATCATCTATACCCAGGTAAGATTCGTCTAACTAATCTATATATATATGTAATATTGTATTATATATATATATATGTGTATGCATATACACATCAAGAGTTCAGGCGCTAAACCACGTAAACGCCAATCCAAAAATTGAGTTTAAAGAAAGGATTTTTACCTACAAATAATTTTAATTATCACTAATTCCACTTTTCATATGAATTATGATCACTTGGTAATGGAACAAATAAACCAAACAGTATGAATATAAAAATATAAACCTTTTGAAGGTTTGATTCCAATGTTTCTCTCCATTTATTTGTACATTGGCATTTCCGTGGTTTTGTGCCTGAACTCACCACACGTGCTTAAAGTTGCACA
>CM059193.1:81511662-81539211 GCA_030323885.1 Branchipolynoe longqiensis | reverse complement strand
ATATTAATTTGCTGTCTGTCATGCCGAAAGCCAGGCTAGGTAGCGGCAGGTATGAAGTATCTAAGTCATTGATTTAACTCAGCGTGGGTTCAAATACAGGATTCGAATCCAGGACATGGCAAACAGGAAATGCGCATTCAATTTGACCACCTCGTGCTATAGTTTTCACGTGTATCTAACATATTCCCCAATGGAACAACCGAAGAACAATTATGTTCAGATGTATTTGATTCTAAATTAGGAGACAGTGTGTGATGTACGTGAACCATACAGTATCAGGGGCTAAGCAAAATCCCAGGCTATGCGTACAACGATTGCCAGATTCTGGTTTTAAACCATTTGAATGTGCAGAACCCTAATCCTAACCTAAATCAATTGTTTAAAATAAGCAGTTATTGTCCACTTGTTTCATTAAGTATTGTTGTGTTGCCGGAAACAAAGGCATCCTCACGAAATACATGCGCGCGCATCTTCACGTGCGTTTAGACTGCCAGGCTACGCGTATGCACTGGTATGGCTCACGTACGCGTAGACACTACCTATTTTAAGGTGTGCCTAGATAACCCCGTCCTGATATGACCTTAATTGTTGCTAGGATGTAAAACAACAAAGAAACAACAAGCTTAGACATTATTGAATTTATATTTTCCTTTTGTATCACCAAGTCAAGTGAATGAGATAGAAAAAGGTAATCCCAACTTGCTGTGATAGTATCTCATGTGAGCTGATATCATTTACAAAGTACATTGTGGTTCATTTACAATAAGTTGGTTGGTTGTTGGAGTCTTACGTCCTGGCAACATCTAAAGTCATATCAGGACAGGTACCGACTTGTGACAGTACGCACTCATGGTGACTTTATAGTGCTTCCCCACTGGGAAATCAGGCCTCTGGCACCATGACCCAATATCCAACTCAGTCATCTTATCTTGACACTGAGCAAACCAGTCTTTGCCCTATCCTATTAATGCCGAGTACCAGGCTAGGAAAGAACAAGTATCAATTTTTAAGTCATTTGTTTGATTCGACTGGGAATTGAACTCCCTACCTTCCACACGCGAGGCCCACGCTTTACCGATTAGGCGACCGCGCCCGCTTTTACAATAAGTATCATGAGAAAATCTTATCATCATGTTGTAAGTTATAATATTTCATGAATAGTTGCCCTTGCATGTCTTAAATTTGTATAGTCCGATAAAAGCATAAACTTTTCAAAAGCAAAACACTTATCTAGATTTGAATCTACATATCCAACTTAGATACTGGTGCACTAATTAAGCAGTTGTTGCTGCGACACAGTCGGGCATACTATGTCAATTTTACAGACCATGTTACTGCTGAACCCTGTGCTGGTCAGAGTTTTGACAAGCATGCCAAAGATTAATTAGGCATGTTTACACTTCAAAAATCTCCTAAGTTAGTCATTTTAAATCAAAGTTACGTCAAACTAAAGTAAGGTAGATTATAACGACCAACATAATATATTTATCTCAGAAAATGACGGAAACTCAAATCCACAAGACTATGCAACATTAATCAACAAATGTAATTTCTTTTTAAAGCCAAGAAAAACTCTATTTATGTACATATAATGTTATATATATATAATATCATATATATATATATATATATAGCATTAGATGTTGCTACAGGATGATGCGAGTGGATACGGTGGCGAATCAGCTTCCTCTGTGGAAGGTAGAGAGTTCGAGTCCTGGCCGAGTAACACCGATGATTTACTAAATTGATATTTGAGGCGATCTATCTTGACACTCGGCATTACTAATAGCATAGGACAAGGACTTATTAACACAATATCAGGATAATATGACTGTGTGGGATATCGGCTCATGTTTCCAGCGGCTTAGTCTCCCAGTGAGGTAGCACAATAAAGTCACCATGACTGCTGACTGTGCACAGTCACAAGTTGGTGCCTGTCCTGGTATGACCTCAGATGTTGCTAGGATTTAAAACAACGAACAAACAAACAAGCTACAAGATGTATAAACCCCAAATCTGGCGCGCTCTCGCCATCTCTCGCTCGGTCATGGTTCCGGCGGCCTGGTCTCCCAGACCTTACGTACCTCCCAGACCTTAAGTGTTGCTAGGATTTAAAACAACGAACAAACAAATAAACAAACAAGCTACATGACGTGTAAACCCTAAATCTCGCCATCTCTCGCTCTGTCACGTTGCAGGTGGTCCGCTACTGGCGCACCTCCCTCGACTCGCTGCGTTCCATCGTCCGACAGCGGCCCTTCCCGGGGTGCACCGCGCTCGACCATAATCTATACGGGTGAGTTTCCCCCTTGTGAGACGCAGTGAAATCAGACCCAGCAACCCGAGTGTGTTCAGCGCGTCGTTTGTCGCTGGAGCTCGATGGAATCCAAGACATGCTGTCACCGCGCTGACTGGTGGTGGTGTGGGTGTGGGTGTGGGTGTGGATGTGGGTGTGGGTGTGGGTATGGGTGGGTGTGGGTGAGTGGGTGCTGGTTTTATCACGACGGTTGTGTGACGAGAGAAACTCTGAAGGCACTGAACTAGATATTAAAGCATTACAATGCTACCACACTACCCCCACTCCCCGCCCCTCCCCCCACTCCTCCCACCCCCTCCCCTTCCCCCTCTCTCGTTCCTTCCTTCCATCTCCTGCTTAAATCTCCCCCCCCCCCCCACGAAATTCCCCCAAAAGTGACCCTAACATCGGCTTTTCTTTAGCGCCTATTCAGGACAAAAGAAACCAGAATCACCAAAGAAGAAAAATAAAGCAGTTTGCAAGTGTATAGAGTGTGTGAAGTAGTTTCCGTTGAATTGATAGACCGGATCCTTGGTGTGTGATCCCCAATTCGCCGACTCTGATAGGCGGGGAATTGTTGGTGCGATTGGCCCGCCTCTGGTGTGAGTTTTGGTTTTATGGCTGTTTGTCGCGGCGTGAGTTATTATGATGGTGACGGCCGGTGGTGGCGCTGGTGGTGGTGGTGGTGTGTGTGTTGGGGGGGGGGGGTTAGGTAGGGGGGTTCTATTAACATTAGAAAGCCTCCGGACCGACGCAACAAAGTTCAATAGAACTGGCATGCAAGTTTGTAGCTTTGAGATTACTGAAGTTGTACTCCTGTAACTTTGGGGTTCAGATGATGCCAGTGTCGAAGAGAATCGCTGTCCTTGGTGTTTTTTTTATTGTTGTCGTCGTGACGTGGCGCGAGGAAATGGGTCAAGTGGTTAATAAATAGGTGAGAACAGAAGTACATGCCTACCTGTCTTCCGCGACCTCGGTCGTCAGCGAACACCCGCCATGTGCGAACAGTTTTTCAATGTACGAACTATAATTTGTCTCAATTGACTGTGTCAGAATAGCGGCTCGTTTTCATTTCATTCTGCTGCTAGGTAGAAGTGTACTATTGATGTGCACCAGTGTTGGAGCTATTTGAGGTGTAGCTGAGGGTGTGGTGAGGTGATGGTTAGCCACATGTGTTGTGTGAAATGTAATCAGGGACTTTCTCAGTGCTAGTTCCTCTATGTTTGTACTGTTTGAGGTGTTGGTGAGGGTGTGGTGATGTGATGGTTAGCCACAGGTGCTGTGTGAAGTGTAATAATGGACTTTCTCAGTGCTAGTTCCTCTATGTTTGTACTGTTTGAGGTGTGTATGTGGTGTGGTGAGGTGATGGTTAGCCACAGGTGTTGTGTGAAGTGTAATAAGGGACTTTCTCTGTACTAGTTCCTCTATGTTTGTACTGTTTGAGGTGTGTATGGGGTGTGGTGAGGTGATGGTTAGCCACAGGTGTTGTGTGAAGTGTAATAAGGGACTTTCTCTGTACTAGTTCCTCTATGTTTGTACTGTTTGAGGTGTTGGTGAGGGTGTGGTGATGTGATGGTTAGCCACAGGTGCTGTGTGAAGTGTAATAATGGACTTTCTCAGTGCTAGTTCCTCTATGTTTGTACTGTTTGAGGTGTGTATGTGGTGTGGTGAGGTGATGGTTAGCCACAGGTGTTGTGTGAAGTGTAATAAGGGACTTTCTCTGTACTAGTTCCTCTATGTTTGTACTGTTTGAGGTGTGTATGGGGTGTGGTGAGGTGATGGTTAGCCACAGGTGTTGTGTGAAGTGTAATACAGGACTTTCTCACTGCTAGTTCCTCTATGTTTGTACTGTTTGAGGTGTGTATCGGGTGTGGTGAGGTGATGGTTAGCCACAGGTGCTGTGTGAAGTGTAATAAGGGATTTGCTCACTGCTAGTTCCTCTATGTTTGTACTGTTTGAGGTGTGTATGGGGTGTGGTGAGGTGATGGTTAGCCACAGGTGTTGTGTGAATTGTAATAAGGGACTTTCTCACTGCTAGTTCCTCTATGTTTGTACTGTTTGAGGTGTGTATGGGGTGTGGTGAGGTGATAGGTACTAAGTTAGCCACAGTTGTTGCGTTGAGAGTGTTCCATTATCGAATGGTTCGATACATTTGGTCTTCGTGGCTAGCTAATTTGAACTCATCTTTGATGTTAGTGGTTTGGGTGTTACATTTAGCGGTGGAGGGCGATTGTAATGGGGTTGGGGTGCCAGTGTTGGTCGGAAGATGGAGGGAGGGGGTGGGTGGTTGTGTGTGTGTGGTGTGGGGGGGGCAGTCACAGGGGGGGGGGGGGTAACCAGGGAAGACAGTGGGCAGTATTTGTTGAATTGACAGGTCGGTCAGTGTTGGAGAGTCCGCCCATCACAATGCCTTGAAAGCAGATACCCGCACAATATTGTAGCGGGAATGCGGTGATTGCAAGTATTCCATGCGAAATAGGAAATGAAATACCCCCCCCCCACTCCTTCCTCCCCCCCTCCCACCCTCCCTTTACACATCCTATGGGGGGGAGGGGATAAATATTTAAGTTCAGCGGTTTTATATTAAAAGAGGCTTAAACGCCATCTAAAGACTTGCTGATTGTTCTTTATCAGCCTGTTTCATTAATAATTATGATGCTTTTATTTCGGCTTGTTTAACATTGGCAATAAAATATTGGCGACACGTGTATGTTTTTGAAGACTGCTCCGATTCCACACTGGTAACCAGCGTGATTTGAGTTGTGGAATGAGTACACGCCAGGAACGGGAGGTTCCCTGCATGCCCATATAAGGATGTATTTACACCAATCTACATCGTTGGACTGCACCGGACGCGGTACCTGAATCGATAGAGCATAGGCTTCCCATGTGAAAGGTCCAGAGTTCCAATCCCAGCCGGGTTAAACCAATGACTTATCAAATGTATATTTGTCGCTACATAGCCTGGCGCTCAGCATTACTAGGATATGACAAGGACTGGTATGGTCCAATGATATCAGTACATATAACAGAAACTAAAGCTCCTCACCTAAATTTGATCCGACATATCAAAGTTAAATAATGGTGCTCACACTTAGCAATTGATGTTGCATATAACTCATAAGGAATAATTTTGAATTTACACGAATGGGTTTTCACACAACTACTGGAAAAAGTTATATGCATGAGAAACCCCCACCCCCACCCCTCCTCATAAAGGACGCACGTCTCATGACGTCTCCGATGCCCTTTTGGTCTTGGCCTAGTTGCAAGCATCTTGTGACCAGCCTGACCTGCACTGAGCTGCACTGACCTGCACTAACCTGCCTAACAAACAAAAGGTCGGTGCACCACACCGTCATGGCGAGACAGGAAACTGTATCACAACTTGGCTTCATCTCCAAAATTAACAATTTGTCATAAAAGTAGATTATTGTGGCCAATCTGATACACAAAATGAAATACTAACTCAATTTAGTAGAACTTGTTACTTCTAAAACCTATTGTGTCAGAATTGCAATATTCAAGCCAACAATAATAATCAATTCACACATCTCCAAATTTAACCATTCATAATCAAAGTTAGTTCAAATTAAAGTATGGTAGATTATAACGACCAATCTAATACATTTATCGCAAATAATTGTAGAAACTCAAAATGATCGTAGTATGCAACCTTAATGTGCACATTAATATACTTCTCTTTCAAAAGAGATAATATACAGTTAAACCTCTCTATATCGACCCCTCCACAGATCGACCACTCCCCTATATCGATCAATTTATTTGGGTCCCAAAAATACCATTGTAAGGATATTCTAAATCTACACCTCCCACCTCCCCAAATGGACCACTTAAAGTCGGTCCCATGGTCGGTGGATGTAGAGAGGTTTTACTATCTATATATATTTTTTCTTTAACCTAGCAAAATCTCTAAAGCCATCGGACTATGCAACATTTAGAAAGGACTGGAGTTGTGACTGCAACCTGGCATGTTTACATGGCAGGAAGTTGATCAGCACTCCGTCCCAGCCATCCTTTACTACACGCCCTATGCTTCAAAGTCGCTTTAAAGTTGCACAGTCCGATGGCTTTGAGTTTCTGAAATTTTCTGAGATAAATACAGTAGGTTGATCGTTATTATGTACCTTTCTTTAATTTTAAGTAACTTTAATTTTAAGTGGCTAACTTTTGAGATAGTTGTAGTGGAACCATGCAAGATTAATTTTGGCAAGCATGCCAAAAGTCTGACCCCATCGGCTTCTGCAGTAACAGGTTCTATTAAATTCCCTCGGTGTTCCCTTCTGTGTGGTGACAAATGTTTAATAAGTGCACCAGTGTCTAAGTTATATATGTAGAATCACATCTAGATAACTGTTTGGGTTTTGAAAATTTTTAATTTTCATCGGACTATGCAGCTTTAAGTTTAACCCCATAAACACATAGCTCCTGATGGCCAAATTTCGGAAGATTCTTACCTTATATTTACTTTTAAATTTGGTTGCAGTGTGAAAGATTGTTCTAACTTCTGTATTAAATACAATGTCATTTCCTGTATGTAATTTAATAGTAAGTTCAGCAATGTGCTTCACCCCACAACTCTGAATGCTCATTAGGTGTATTGGTATATGTGGTATATCTGTGATCTATTACCCAGCAGACCACTGTAGAATGTGGGTGTGGGAAGGTTTGTTTGATGGGGTTTTCCACCCTGGCAACATCTAAGGTCATATCAGGACAGGTAGCAAATTGTGACAGTGCACACTGCTGGCGATTGTATAATGCTGCCTCACTGGGAGACCTGACACCGCTGGTGCCATGACCCGATTTCCAACTGAGTCACATTATCCTGCTACTGAACTGACCAGTCTTTGCCCTGTCCTAATGATGCCGAGTGCCAGTCGAGGTAGCGACAAGTAATAATCTGATACGTCATTGGTTTAACCCCTTTGGGATTCGAACTCCCAACCTTCCACACGGTTAGCCTGCGCTCTAACTGAGTCGGTCACTGTGTCCGGTCCGGGTGTGAGAAGGGGGTGGAGTGGGGACGGTGGATTGCGGGGTCGAGGGTCGGGGTTGGGGTGGGGGAGGATCCCGTTTACGGAGCATGGAGGAAGGACCCCCGTGTTTACGGGCCTACTGGACCCGGCTGACCGGCTGGGGCTGCCCGGCCATTCGCCCAGGTCTGGGAACCCCTCCAGGTCTGGGAACCATCCAGCAGGGGTGGAGGAGGGAGGAGGGAGTGAGGATGGGAGGAGGAGGGAGAGGAAGGGACACCCCCACTCCCCACGCACACGGACACGCACACGCACACACACGCACACACATGCACACATACTCATGTGCAAATAGGCAAAAGGTGAAACAAAGCAGTTCTAGTATATCATCCACACCACTTACTGTACAATGAAAAACTGTTAATATTTATTAGAAGTAGACAGTCAGACTCCCCTCTCCCCATGCCCTACATGCACTAACCATGGTCCGAGAGAATATTTGTCGAATACCCTCCACGCTACATAACAGGAAGTATTTAGGAGATGTATATATATTATTGTCGTGGGGGTGATGAAAATGGGAAATAATGCGCCTAGAACGGGACTTGAACCCACATCTCTTTGCGTTCCGGGCCAGTGTGCTAACCATTACACCACCTAGGCTCCCTGATATCATCATACTACCCACACCTACCTGTCTATGTGGCTCCTTGCCTGACATGTCAGCGCAGACCACTACACTCATCCCCCTGGAATTTTAAGTCTTTTAATGCTTACAATTACATACATATAGGCAATGCACTTACATATACATACACAGTGTAGGTTCAACAACTATACAGTGCGTAGCTTGTACAGGATCATGGACACGGCAACCAGTGTTGTGGGGGTGATGAAAATGGCAAATATTGCACCTAGAGTGAGACTCAAACCCACATCTCTTTGCATTCCGGGCCAGTGTGCTAACCATTACACCACCTAGGCTTCCTGATATCACCATACTACCCATGCCTAACTGTCTATGAGGCTCCTTGCATGAGAGGTCAGCGCAGACCACTACACTATGATACATGCTCCGTCTCTACATATTTAAGATATGTATAAACTATGAGTATAATACCCTGCCCCATCTCTACGTATTTAGATGTTGGATGACCTTAGATGTTACTAGTACGTAAAACGCCAACAAACAAACAAACAATGGCCCAGCTCTTATGGCACCGGAAATAACCCGGTCGTTATCGATGGTGTACTAGTAGTAATACAATTCTAAACTCCAGGGTTCCTGGTGTCTCCGCTTGGTGGCGCGGCGGGTTGTGGTGTGGTGAGTGAGGCAGTTCCTGGCCAAGTGCTGTTTGGTGCATGCCGGGATTTGTTTCAAAATGGCGGAATCACCACTAAGCGGGAGTATTCCGAAGATCTGACACAGAACTGGGAGGTGTTGGGGAGCAGGGGCTGGGGGGGGGGGGTGGATCCTATTCATAATTCTAAGATTCTGTAATGCGGTTGGTCATTTTTGCCGGGCTGAAATTTTTGGGAGAGAGCCGACGCCCTTTCAGGGGGGCTTAATTACGTCTTAATTCCCAATTATTTTCACGTTTCAGAAAGTGAACGTTTCTGAAAGGTTCATGAAGGTGATATAAACTGCACAATTCTTGTGATTTCATCGAAATTAGTAATGAGGTCGGCTCCGGCTCCAGGGCGCCCAGCTTTGAGTGTTTGTGGTGGTGGGTGGGGGTTGGGGTGGGGATGTGGGGGACCACGTTTCATTAAAAAATCAACACCTGGAAAGAAATCCCCGCTGGCAAAAGAATAACTTAAATTTCAATTAAATTTGACCAAAATACCGGATCTGTAGACTCTAGGTAGCTTCTCCAGACAGTGCTCAGTTTCGTCAGCGTTAATTCCAATCACGTTCTGTCTAGAACGGAATCATCCAAATAGCTGGGTATTTTCGGGGAGGGGAGGAACTCAGTGGATTGTTGGCAAAGCGCGGACCATGTCTCGGAGAAAATCCCCCCCCCCCTAGCCCCTTGCCCCCACACCCTGCATCTGCTCTCTTTTGGTGTGTTTTTGTTTTGTTTTGTTGTTTTGTTTGTGATTGTGCTCTTTTACAAAGGTGATTTTTCTTCTGTTTCAGCTTCATTCTCATTAATCGGGAAACCCATAGATGCCTGTCGACAGTAGAGGCTCACGACAGCGACAACAGACACGGTAAAATATAACGCCAACTTCTGATAGTGTTTGAAACTCGGATTGAACTCGTCCTGTGTTGATTTAATTGGCAGACCGGCGCGAGCCATCGAGGACTTACAGACGCGCGTGAGAAAGGGCGGGAAAAGAGCGCGAAAGAACGCCGAAATGTGCTGTATTTTGGGAGCTATTTTATTCGGCCTTTCTTTTTTTTCTCTCTTTTTCTTTTTGTTTCACGGAGCGCGAAAAGCTGTTAAAATAACAATCGCGCTTTCCAGACGCCCGACAGGAAGTGGTTTATAAATATTCCTTTTAGAAGCGTCGCGGTTCCATTTACTTTGGCCTTGCATGGTTGACCGTCCGAAAAATACCCAATTTCCTGGAGGAAAATCCCGCATTTTAATTAAAAATTAATTGAGCGCCGAAAAGAATAAGTGACTAAATATCAGACATTGGTTTCTCAATCAATAATCACTTCATTAAATTACATAATTTTTTTTTTAAAGAGCATTTTCTCGTATCGCTTAATATTAACTAGTCAATAAGATTCCTGGACATAAAGAATATTTAAATTCTTAGAATGAATTTGCATCTGCTACAAACATCGAACACGACAAAATGTCAATTTAACATATATTTCTTTTTACGACATTCCTGTTTAGATTGGAGTTTTTGAACACATTTTCTGGTGAGATAGAACATTTTTCTTAATTAAATTGAAGTTTAGCCCAAGTGCAATTTGTTCGTGAAGATAAGGAAATTGCATCCTTTTTCTACACATTGTTTCTGTAATAGCAATTGCGCGAGAAAGTTTCACTTAAATTCCTTCTAATTTTAAAATCTCCACGCGTGGAACCACATGTACCCAATTTATGATAATATTGTAATTTATGCAAATTTTCCCTTTTACACATTGCCCCTCTCTACCACGAGCGGGGCGAATCGCTCAGAAACTGAAACGGATGAGATAGCATTCGAAACACAGAATCTGGAAATAGTAGTAGTAGTAGTACATCTTATCAACACAGACGGAATGACCGAATGGGTTGAGCGCCCACTTCCTGTGTGGCAGGTTGTGGGGTCGAATCTTGGCTAAGATAAGTAAGAACCATGGGCAAGCCAATCCATCGATTTACAAACCGACAACCAAACAAGACCTAAATGCACTGGGATTGGTCCCACTGCTTCACTGGTCACAGCTGGTCCATTGTATTACTAACAACCCCACCCCAACAGCATAATTAATAAACTCACATAACTAACTACACTAGAGTAACACTAGAATATTTCTTTTTAAAAACTGGCATTTATATACCACTTGCCCAACTCCAACGGAACAGACCCTACATTAAAACTTACTACAAGTTACAACTTTACCAACTGAATACAGAAGATAACTTCTGCTTACATTCTAAATACCATGTAAATACTCACATTGATATGACTAACATTGATCTAGTTATATGACACTACTGTTACCATATTGCTACAGATCTTTTGGGTTACAGAATTTCATTGTGTTACATGCTGCAAATTGTGTATTCAACAGTTATTGTATACCTTATTCTATATACCTTTTGTGTAAATAACCCTGAATTGAAAAATGGCTGGAAGGCCAGTACTTCGGGACTGACAGAATAAACATATTTACAATTCCTTTTTTTTAATGTGTCACTATCTGGCCAGGCACCCAGCATTACTACGACTAGGAGAGGAAAAGGAACAATGGAATGACGAAGACACATTGTCTGCAGTTGAAATGTCCCCTGATTAATCAACGACTGTAATAGTCTTGTTAAGCTGTTGTATATGTATAAGTATAAATTACGATAAGAACTTAAATACAATAAATTCAATTTCTAATATATTTTCAATATGCAGGATATAGTATGGGAACAATTATCATTCTTAGCAGAATCTATTGTATTTCTCTCTATTAAATTAACCAGATGGGATGGCCGAATGAGTTAGAGCGTCCGTCTCCCGTGTTTGCTAGATCGTGGGATCGTGGGTTCAAATCCTGGTCGAATCAAACCAATGACTTAAAAATTGATACTTGTTGCTTCCGAGCCAGGTGCTCGGCATTATTAGGATAGGGCAAGGAACAGTGGAATGAGGAAGACTAATCGCCCGCGATTGAAATTTCCCCTGCTTAAACAACTAATGTACAAAAATAAATAAATGGTACAATTCATTTACTCATTTTCACTCCTGTTAAAAGCGATTTTTAAAAGCTACTGGCTATCTGACATACATGTGTATACAACTAGTTACTCCTGCACTTCAGTCTCTGTGACAAGGCTGCTGGACAATCGATTGGAAAAAGTGCGGGAAGGCAGGTTATGGAAATAACCACATGAATTTGCAATCTAATGTGCGAAATGTAGGGTTCAAATACTTATCTATTGCAGCCTGCTAATTTTGAAGTGAATAATTAATTAAATTATGTTGATTAATACTGTAGTAGTGTGCACTGACCTCTCAGGCAAGTAACCACATAGACAGGTAGGCGTGGGTCGTGTGTTGATATCAGGGAGCCTAGGTGGTGTAATGGTTAGCACACTGGCCCGGAGTGCAAAGAGATGTGGGTTCGAGTCCCGTTCTAGGCGCAATATTTCCCATTTTCATCACCTCCATGACAATACACTTTAAGAGTCGAATCGAGAGCTTTCTGTGGCCGCCATCTTGGTATTTTTTTAATTCTCTTTCAATTTCTAAACTCTATGCCACTATAGATAGCTTTGCGTGATGGAACCAGCAACTCCATAACTTGATCCATACCAAGTCAGTTTTTGTTCGGATTTAGACTAGGTTGTCAGTTATTCGATCTCTGGGTAGGGGAGGTAAATGTTGTATCTAGTATACAACGTGCTAATATTTGCACTCTTAATGCCTCTAGCCAGCAGTCTAGTGTATGTTCTGGCACTAGCCAATCAGAATCGGTGTTACACGTATATTAGAGGAAACGCGTGGGATGAGATTTCAATACCTATGTCGTATTATTCTCCATAGCTAACTTCTATTAACTGTGTCACTCATAGAAAATCGTGGAAATGTGGTTATTTTAGTCTAAAAATGTCATGGAATTTTGTAATAATTATCACAGAAACCCACGGCATTGCCAGAAGGTCCAGGAACTCTGAAATATGATTGAGTAGGATATCCGGCCATGGTGTTGGCGGCGTTGTATCCAGGTGTGGCAGCACTATACTATGTAGTCACCACGAGTGCACACTGTCACACGTTGGTCGGTACCTGTATCGGTGCGTTCTGAGATGCTGCTAGGACGTAAAACCCCAATAAGAACAACACCCGACGCTAAAGTGAAATGTTAACGGTGTAGCGTGAGCTCAGTTGTCTGACATTAAACCTGACACTGCAAAACACATTGCTATACTTGGCAAATGTCCCCACTACTATTACTTATTAGTATTATACGACTCGCAAAGGGAGGTGTCACAACATCTAATGACAAAATTTAGATTTAGATTCTAGCAACACTAGATTTATACATATTTCAGAATCGAGGCAATGATGTGTAAAATACTAAAATGCCATCTGCACTTTGCAGAGTAAACATTTCTGGTGATATAGTATACATGACGAGTCTACATATAGCGCCTTCTTAAAGATGCATAGTCCGATGGTTTTGAGTTTCTCTCATTTTCTGAGATAAAGATATTATGTTGTTCATTATAACCTACCTTACTTTAGTTTGAAGTAACTTTATTTTAAATCACTAACTTTTGAGATATTTGTATTGGAAATATGCTAAATTAATTTGGGCAAGCTTGCCAAAACTCTATCACCATAGGCTTCTGCAGTAACATGTTCTATTACTTGACTCAGTATCCCCTTATATGTGATGACAAATGTTTACTAAGTGCACCAGCATCTACGTTAGATATGTAGAATCAAATCTAGATAATTGTTTTGGTTTGGAAAATTTTATGTTTTCATCAGACTATGCTATTTTATCAGCAGTGAGGACTTGCTGTTTTTCTGTTTTTTCTTGTGTTTTTTTTTGTGATGAATTTATTTACCCTACTCATAACGGTGTTAACACTTGTTTTCACCGTTGGGCAGCACTAATTCAATTTCATTTAAATCTTGAATCTTAAAAATGAATTTTGTTTTAGTAATAACTTCTTGTTCTTCTCCCTTGTTGTTATTGTTCATCTTCTTCTCTTCTTCTTCTTCTTCCCCTTCCTCTTCCTCGTCTTCTTCGTCTCTGATGATGATGATTATGATGACCGGACGCGATGGCTGTTCTTGTTTTTCTTGTTCTTGTTCTTGTTCGTTGTTGTTGTTCTTCGTCTGCTTCTTCTTTGTCTTTCTCTTCTTATTCCCCTTCTTCTCCTGCAACTTTAATAAATGCAAGGATGCTGGGAAATGGAAGTTGGGAAGCATCACATTTTACATCTGCAGTGTAGATCTAGAAAGTACCAGATTTAGAATAAATATTACTTTGATTGCCAATTGTTGTTATTTTATTCGTGTTTTCATTATTTATGATGGTCCGTGACAAGTACAAAAAATGGGTATGGTGCAGCAGTCATTGTATGCAAACCTCTGAAACAAGTTATTGTCGACAAAATCGACATTTTCCACATTTAAGTCTAGATAATTCTAGAAGTAGACACATCTAGGTTTAGATCTAGATACGTCTAGAGTTGGTACCTGTTACCTATGTTTATTAATATTTCCAACCAAGAAGCCAGGGCAATATCATACTGATGGGCACTTTCTTGTTTATTTTTTATTTTATTTTTTAATTATGCATGGGATCGTGTTTTTGTTTGTTGTTGCTTCACCTCCTAGAAACATCTATGGTCATATCAGGACGGGTACCGACTTGTGATAATGCGCACTCATGGCGACTTTATCGTGCTTCCCCACTGGGAGACGTGGCTAGCAGCACCATGACCTCATTGATATCCGGCTCAGTCATATTATCCTGACACTGAGCTAGCAAGTCCTTGTCCTATCCTAGTAATTCCAAGCCCCAGGCTAGGACGTGACAAGTACCAATTTTATAAGTCATTGCTTTGACTCGACCGGGATTCGAACTCCCGACGTTTCGCACGGGAAGCCTGTGCGTTACCGATTCAGCCTCCACCCTGTCTGATGTGTGGGGTGGTTCAGTTATCATTGAGTTAAATGATAACTCTATACGAGCTTAGTCCTCACTTTGGGAGTTGACCCACAACTTGAGTTTGAACTGAGCGCGCATTGAGCATGTTCCCAGGAAAAAGGTATATTGTGACGGTGACAGGAGAATGGCACCGAACTCAGACTGTCAGAGCGTCCAGCGCCAGACACGACGCGGTGTGGCGGATCGCGGAACTAACGGCTAAATGCCGTCTGCGCGGCCGCCATCTAGGCTTCCGTTCCCGCGCTTTTTCCGCATTGGCGTAAAAGGCATCGTGCGACGCCTTGCCGAATGCTGATTGAACTCTGCTGGTTGTCTCATAGTAAATCAGACAATTGTTGACAGGGAGCAGTAGTTGACCAGTAGTTGACCATCAAGCCCTGTGGGTAGGATTGTAGTGGATGGGAAAAAACAAAAGCAGGCATGTGTTCATGGTTATTTGAAGAAATTTAAATAGGTGCGATGAAAAAGGCGAAATATGCATGGGAACATGTGCGCGATTCTGCACTAGAACTGTGCGTGCTATGCACGTTTGCACATTGCAAGATTAGACTGTAATCTGTGACAGAAGAGTAGTATAGTGCTGTAAGTATGTTGTTATTTATATTCTTCTATCAAGGACAACAATGAATATGGCCAAAAGAAAAACAATCCTGTGGTTGGACCCACGGAAAGGCCTAACAATCATTTATTAAGTCACCATTTCCAAGGAAAGGAGGTGGTTACAGCAGTCTACATCCACATGCGGCCAGTCCCAGCATAAAGTAGGCATGCATGCATGCAATTGTGTTGTTGAGAGGAACTATCTTCAAATATGTTATAATATTAGATTTATTATTTCTATTCAAATATCCGTTAGTTTTGTGGTTCTGGGTGCTATCCAGTGCATTAATTCTAAAGCCCTACAAATAAGACAAGTTCTTGCCACTGCCGTCAGAGGGCGGGTTGGTGGTCAATTGTATGCATGCATGGTGGCATGCCTTTCAGTAATGTCACATGATATTAATGAGTAGATGTTATTTCGAGAAACACCAGACCCTATGGCCTAGTGGTTAGGGTAACCGCTTCCTTCGCGGCAAGTCATAGGATCGATCCCCAAACCGAATCAAATCGAAGACATAATATTGTTATTTATTACTTATTTGCCTGGCCTCTGTATCACTACGATAGGACTTTTAAAAAAATGTAAAAAATGTATTGAGGCTGTATTTATACTGTCCATAGCATGTAAGCCTGGGTACCCAGGCTTGTTTTCAATGCTGGCCAGATGTAGTGTTGTTGTTATCTTACCACACAGTGGCTGCTGATAAGGTATTTGATTGCCTGTATTTCAGTAGCAGATAGATAATTGGTTGGTATGGTTAGTAGTCTATGTTAGTTTTTTATTTTTTTCTTGGCATATATGTATTATTTTATTTTGTTCTACTCTTATTACTAGACTATTCAAGCCACTACATGGGTATGGTGCAGCAGTCATTGTATGCAAACCTCTGAAACAAGTTATTGTCGACAAAATCGACATTTTCCACATTTAAGTCTAGATAATTCTAGAAGTAGACACATCTACGTTTAGATCTAGATACGTCTAGAGTTGGTACCTGTTACCTATGTTTATTAATATTTCCAACCAAGGAGCCAGGGCAATATCATATTGATGGGCACTTTCTTGTTTATTTATTTATTTTATTTTTTAATTATGCATGGGATCGTGTTTTTGTTTGTTGTTGCTTTACCTCCTAGAAACATCTATGGTCATATCAGGATGGGTACCGACTTGTGATAATCCGCACTCTTAGCGACTTTATAGTGCTTCCCCACTGGGAGACCTGTCCAGCAGCACCATGACCTCATTGATATCCCACTCAGTCACATTATCCTGACACTGATACACATAGATATGGCCTTGCTATCGAGCTCATAGTGCCGACGGCATGGCATCCCAATTGAGCAGCACTATGAAGCTACCATGAGTGCTCACAGTCACAAATCGGTGTCCCTTCTGATATGACTTCAGATGTTTCCAGGACGTAAAACCCAAATCAATTAGTGGTTCTGGAGACAGGTTCCACTTATGTTTTATAGCACGTGACATGTGCCGTGTGGAAGAACCCATCTTTTATAGACGGCAACCTTAAGTTATTAAGCCGCACTCGAAATGTCAATTATGTGAACTTTACGTCTCGCAAACTGTACCACCGTCATGTGACTCACCAATTATAGACACTTGTCAGTCTGAGGCCCGCGTTTCTAACAATTTGCTGGCCATTTTCGCCACAAGGAAATGAAGAATGACCGGTGTAACGTGTAATCTATCCATTGATGGCACGGGGAGGGTGGCTTTATACACATGATTTTGTGTACAATATGTAAGCTATAAACTACTTATGCAAGTATTATTCAGGCATGTGATTCTCCTGCTTTCTTATAATGTTTCTTTTATCTGCATCTATACTCCTGTAATCTTGTTGATATTGTTTTGCAATGTATTGCGGGTATTATGGATTTGTTGTGGTTGAATTTATTGTGTTGCTTACATATTTGTAGCGACGATCAGTTAGTTCGCCTCCACCTTGGTTTGTATCCTTAATAGTGCCACAACTGACGAGGCAAACCATCGTGTGAGGGCCCCTTTTACCAATAACACACCCCCAAGTATGTGTCTAATATTAAGCTATACGCACTTGCTCTAGTTGTTCAAAATGGCTGACAGAACATGGGCAGAATAATGACATTTTGCTTTAAGCAATCTAAAACCTCTATTTTGATTTTTGAGGCACTATTTTATTTTTATTCTACAATATTTTGGGGGCGAACATTTGCTTTCAGTAAATTGGGCGGGGATATCTCAATAGACAATGACGGCAGGCAGCCCCATTCCCAGCTGGCATTTGGTGTTTTCGATTCATCAGGCCAAGCTTTCTTTCGGCGGGAACATGGGTTCCTGACGTTCTCTTCAACTGCATTTTACTAAGAAAAAGTAACAGAAGGAAAATTTCCATTCTACCAAAAAAAAGAAACATCGATTAAAACACATTTTGAAAGTAATTCAAATTACTCACCATTGCTGCTGTTCTTACCCTTAGAGTCAGTTCAGTTTAATCCAGATTCGGTTTTTACTTATATGCTCAAGTGTATATATATATATATCTTATATGCTCAAATGTATATATATATATATATATATATATAAACATATAAACATATATAAGTATTGTATGCAGAAGTATCAGTATATAATATAGGTATAGCATATATAAGTATCAGTATAATATATAGGTACATATACTGACACTTATATATATTATTAATGTATCACTATCAGTATGTATACTGATACTTATATTAGTTTACTGATATTTATATATGTTATACTTATATGTTATATAATGATATTTATATATTATACTCATAAAGTATACGTATATATATTATACTTATATAGTATGTTTATACTTATATATTATACTATACTTATAAATAATAAAATATATAATAAAATATATAATAATACATATATAACTATCAGTATATATATTGATACTCATATATATGTATTAAATTGATACTTTATATATTATACTTATATATAGAAATACTAATACTCCTATAGATATATTATATATACTAATAGTAATAGAATACAGATAGATAGTGGATGGGATGAGTTGAACACCCGCTTCCTGCTTAGTAATAGTAGGTAATTGGACTCAGAAACGGGGTGACAAGTCCCTCTTTACTGTCTTGGACATGGCGCGGTGGCTTAATCGGTAGAGCGCGAGCATCGCGTGCTGAAGGTCGGGAGTTCGGTTTCCAGTCGAGTCAAACCAATGACTTTAAAATTGATATGTGTCACTTCCTAGCCTTGCTCTCGTGGAAGTGACATACTGTGAACACCTGGTGACTTACACTTTTTCACACCTTCGGAATTAGAAGATGGCGATTGGGTATAAGACGCATAGGGCGTCAGTGATGCACTGCGGTGTGGATAAAGTTATATTGCTTTCCCGTGACAAATGCTGTCCCAGGCACACAGGCACACAGGCACACAGGCGCACGCGTAGAAGGTGGGTGGCGAGCCATAGCCATTAATGCACGTACAAAAAAGCGGTTATTATTTCGGATATAATCTATTTCCTGCCATACCATACCAATAATACAATGACTGATCACCAGCTACTTCTTTCTTACTACCCACCCAATCTGCATCCGCCAAAATAGTTCCTTCGACGCTAACTCATTTTTTCTTGTCAGGAAAACACCGGATGTGGTAGCCGAATCGACAGAGCGCAGGCTTCCCTTGTGGGAGATCAGGCGTTCGATTCCCGGTCGAGTCAAACCAATGACTTATAGAATTGATATTTGTCACTACCTAGCCTGGCGCTCGGCATTAATACTTTAATAGGATAGGACAAGGACCGGTTAGCACAGTATCGGGATAATGTATTCATGTGGGATATCAGGTCAATGTGCCGGCGGCCTGGTCTCCCATTGGGGCAGCACTGTAAAGGTACAATGAAGGTGCACTGTCACAAGTCGGTGCCCATCCTGATATGACCTTAGATGTTGCCAGGACCTAAAACTCCACCAAGCAAACTATCAGGAAAACGTAGACGCTGTGTGAACTAATTCAGCCGTGTCGTGCGCACCTTTCTCGCGCATGTGTCCGTCGGCGAGTTGGCAAAAAAAAAATGTAATTAAAAAAATTAAAGGAAGCAAACACAAATATGACTGATTTATGGTAATTATTGCGGGGATTATCGGTTAATAATATACTGTATAAGTAATTTCAGCAGGCGCCCCGCTAAAAAGATCAGGCAAACCGCGGGGATATTGAGGGTGGCCGAGTGGTTCTGCATCCGGGTACTGACACAGTCGGTGATTATGTAACAGCCCGCCGGCACCCAGCGCTTAATTAGGCCCCGTATGATGCATGGCGCTTAGGCTTTTCACTGCCAGCCTATGTATTTAAGTACATTACAGCTGGCCCCCTGGCGGTGAAGCTTTGCAATTAGAATTCTGATTGTTTATATATATATATATATAGTGAGTATATCTCTATATATATTTGTTTAATTTACGTGTGTTTGCACATAGATACTTCGAATTCTGATTGCTTATATACGTGTCATCATCATCATGCTGTCGGTCGCGATGCGACAAAGACTGCTTTCATTACTTGACTGCCGCTCTCCATTGTGCGGTTGTACATTTCATGAAAGCTGCCTGCAAAAGTGTTGAAGTGCTGCTGGCTTTTGCAAGTTACCAGCGGCACTCTCTCGGGGAGCAAATAGAGGTTTCACACCGGCAAGAACATGTCAAGACAGGCGCAAAACTATTTGTCCCTGCAGTGGCTGGTCGGGAGATGTTGGGAGTTCCATACATCAACCGCCCTTAATGCTGCCACAGTGACATGGTTTTCTGTTTAGGGTTTGCTCCCTTAGCCTTCGGTTCTGTCAAGAACCTGTACCACAAGGCAGTGGTTTACAACTCTGCAGGGCAGGGGCGTCAAACTCCCTGAGGTATTGCTATACCTTGCTATACCTGCAATACCTGCATACCATATATACGTGTAGGGGCATATATATAACGAATACATATATATTTCCTTCCTTATCATATATATAACTTTATAAGTACTTATATAGTTAAAATTTGACCATCCAAACGGGTATCTATGCGATAACGGCCAGACGCAGCTGGCATACAGTGCTTAGAGCCCCTCACAGGTGGCGCCAGTGTGGGCAATACTGTACTACACAGGGCCAGTTAGATAGGATATAGTGAGTATACTATAATATAGGGAACTGAAGATTGATAGTGTTCTCGTTTATATTCCCATAATAGCTTATAGAGCACATATATGTTTAACATCTAATTTTGCTCACATTTATCTTCCATTGACAGATTGTATGTTATAGGGCCTTCATCATTTGTTTATTTCTTTTATCAATTCGATCTGCCCTAGGCTATCTAAACCGTTCACACTATAAGCAATACTAACTGTCTTGTGTTGTTATTAGTGCTTAATCAAAGTTGTGCCATTTCATGCTTTAGTGGTGACTCCACAACGAGATACCGGGCGCAGAGGCCGAATCTGTAGAGCACAGGCTTCCTCTGCGGAAGGTCGTGAGTTTGAAACATGCTCGAGTCAAACCAATGACTTAAAGATGTATACATGTCGCTATCTAGCCTGGTGCTTGGCACTATTAGGAGAGAGCAAGGACTGGTTGGCACATTATCAGGATAATGTAACTGAGTGGGAAATATAAGTCATGGTGTCAGTGGCCTGGTCTCCCATTGAGGCAGCACTATAAAGTCACCATGAGTGTGCAGTCACAAGCCGGTACCCATTCTGATATGGCCTTACGTGTTGTAGGATGTAAAACCCCAACAAACAAGTAAGCCACAGCCAAGTGGATGGAGTTAACATGGTGGTGAGCTAGTAAGCGACGACCCTGACTGGGTGCAGCTGACTCTCCTACGTACCCAGGCTATATATGGATTATGACTGGAATTATTCACCCGAGGGAGCAGGACATAGCTCAGATGGGAGAGTTTCCACCTGTGAAGGTGCCAGTCATCCTATCGATCCTGCTCAGTGGACCCATTTGCAGTTTGGGCAAATTTCCGTTCCAACCAGTGGTCCACAACTGGTTCATCAACGGCTGTGGTATGTGTTGTCCTGTATGTGGGAAAGTGCATATAAAAGACCCCTTGCTGCTTAATGGAAAGAGTAGACTATGTGGTGGCAGCGGGTTTCCTCCAAAGAAATATGTCAGAATTACCATATGTTTGATGTCCAATAGCCGATGATGAAAAATCAATATGCTCTAGAGGTGTCATTACATAAAACAAGCTTTACTTTTTTAATTATTCACCGCAGTGACTGGTAAAGGTAATTATTACCCACCAGGGCTGATGTGATGTGACTGTGGGTGACAGGCAGCGCCTTGTACTTTCGTAGCCTATAGCTGCTTCTCTGTCGGCTGGTAATTATGGATCCCCTTATACTTGGATACACACAGCTCTACATATACACACGTACTGGGGCGTAGCAACCACAAGGCGCGACGTTACTTGCGTACTAATTGACCCAACTCTGCACAGACACATATTGGTACTTAAAATATGCACTTCTGATGGAATCAAATTGTCTAAAACACACCAAATGTCACAAGTCGATAACCATCCTGATATCACTTTAGATGTTGCTTGGACTTAAAACAACAAACAACAACACTATGCATAGCATATATCATATGTCATATGCATATAGATGTATATATATATATATATATACATACGTGTACACATACATATATACATATATATATTTATATATATATATATATACATTAAAACCTCCCTAACCGACCACCTCCAGAGATCGCCCACTCCCCTATATCGGTCGCTTTACTTGGGTCCCAACAATACCATTTTAATCATATTCAAACTCCCTAAACCGACCACCCCCCTAATTCGACCGCTTAAAGTCGGTCCCGAGGCCGGTCAATTTAGAGAGGTTTTACTGTACATATTTATCAACTCCATACTTATCAGAACACGCTGCCTGACACTGTGTATTATGAGTATGGGGCAATGAGTGGTTGGCTCAGTCTCTGGATGGATGTATTGAGTGTCGACAGCAGTGGGGAAGCACTATATTAGTATATAGTATAACTATAAGACCGTCATGAGTCCTAGCTTTCGCAAGTCAGTACCTATCCCAATATGGCCTCGACATTAAATGATGCCAGGACGTAAAACTCCAACAAACAAGCACACAAACAATAAGGCCTCAAATGTGACTAGAGTGAACAACTCCCAATCAATAAACCAAATCAGTTTGATTTAGTGGCAAAGTGCGTTCCCTTTGAAATAATCTTGCTCCGCCCCGCCCCTCTCTGCCGTAGTGCCCACCTACCGCGCCCACCCACCCACTTTGCCGTGGTGGTGAGTGTGTGTGTGGAGGGGGTGGGGCGGGTAGGGGCTCTGTTTTACATACACGCCCCACTTTGCTGTGGTGGTGAGTGTGTGTGTGTGTGTGTGTGTGTGTGTGTGGTGTGTGTGTGTGTGTGGAGGGGTGGGGTGGGGGAGGGGGCGGTTAGGGGCTGTGTTTTACATACATGCCCCACAGGGCGGCTGTTGAGGACAATTTAACGTGGCGGCGTCAGACACTGAGCTGATTACTGTCAGATTCATTGGCTACACTTTGGGTGGCGTGTCATTAACCCTCAAAAGGTGCGCGCATGCGCATTCACAGCAGCCGGAACTACTTACAAAGACACCGCTGTGGGATGCGCACTAATATGTGTGCATGTGTCTGTATGTATATATATATTATATATATATATATATATATATATATATATATATATTGTGGTAAGCACAGCACAGTCTGCAGACTGATCTCTGTATGTATACATTGTGGTAAGCACAGCACAGTCTGCATACTGATCTCTGTATGTCTACATTGTGGTAAGCACAACACAGTCTGCAGACTGATCTCTGTATGTCTACAGTGTGGTAAGCACAGCACAGTCCTCAGACTGATCTCTGTATGTCTACATTGTGGTAAGTGCAGCGTGGTCTACAGACTAATATCTGTATGTCTACATTGTGGTAAGCACAGCATGGTCTGCAGACTGATCTCTATGTCTACATTCTGGTAAGCGCAGCACGGTCTGCAGGCTGATTGCTGTAGGTCTACATTGTGGTAAGCACAGCGCGGTCTGCAGGCTGAATTCTGTAGGTCTATATTATGGTAAGCATGTCACAGTCTATGACTATGTGTACATTTCAGTGTGATGCGTGTCATGCTGCTGCTGAAACTGAGCATACAGAAGAAGAGATTTATGTAGAGTTGTAATATGATAGCAATTAACTAAAGTGTTACCCAGCGCGGGAACTTCCCACCCTCCCCGCCCCTCAACTCACTCCACTCCACCTACCCCACACACACATGCCAACCACACACACACCGGCGCCAGTTTTCCCAAAGGTTCGTCGTCCATCGGGTAACTTTATGTGAGCTCACTCCAGGAACCCGGGCACGTCCTGTGTAGAACAGTAGACCTAATTGGAATCACCCCATTGCTACTCACCTCCCGGCTTACTGAAATATCTAGGTTGGGCTATTTTCCGTTCCAAGTAGTGGTCCATAACTGGTTCATCAAAGGCTATGTGGTATGTGATGTCCTGTCTGTGGGAAAGTGCATATAAAAGACTCATTGCTGCTTTTCGGAAAGAATAACCTGTGTGACGGCAGTGGGTTTCCGCCAAAGAAATATGTCAGAATGGCCAAATGTTTGGTGTCCAATAGCCGATGATAAAAATCCATGTGATCTGGAGAAGTCATTAAATAAAACAAACTTTCCTTTTTACTCAAATATCTGTTGGTTTTAGTCATGGTCTGTTGGCGATACATGTATGTTGGGACCGGGCGCCGTGCCCGAAACGCTAGAGCGCAGGCCTCTCGTGTCGGAGATCGGGAGTTCGATACCCGGTCGAGTCAAACCAATGACTCACAAAATTGATACTTGTCGCTTCCTAGCTTGGCGCTCAGCATTACTAGGATAGTGCAATGACTGGTTAGCTCAGTGTCAGGATAATGTGACTGGGTGGGATATCGAATCATTGTGCTGGCGGCCTGATTTCCCAGTGGGGCGGCACTATAAAATTCGCTATGAGTGCGCACTGTCACAAGTCGGTACCTATCGTGATATGACTTTAGATATTGCTAGGATGTAAAACAACAACCAACAACAATTGTATGTTGGTTTGTTGATAAGGTACACCCGAACACACACACACACACATATATACACACACACCCTTACCCCACTCCGGCTCTACCGACCGATAATTATTCAGTGTTTCACTGAATGCATATTTCAGGAGGCCACACACAACCCCTCTCCCATCCCAATACTCCCCCTCTCTCACCCCCCACACCCACCCACACACTCACTCACACACACCTACATACAGGGACAGAGCGGTGGTAATAGTGCGCATGCGCATACACCACGTGCAGCAGAGCTTTCTGGTAATTAATTCCGGGTATCAGAAAAATACTCACCGAGTATGTTAGTGGCAACGCGATATATTGCTTTCGGGCAGAGGCGAACCACCGTAGACTTTCTTTTTGTGTGTGTATGTGTGTGTGGGAGGGGGGCGGGGATGTAGGGGTGGATGCGTTCCCATAGTCCCGTTTTACTATCGATTCGTCCGCCTTGTTTGGTGTTTCCAAATGTGAATGTTTATTGCGCGATATCGGATTTAGGCAGGACAAGAATAGATCTAGCTGGGCTGATGATATATAATGAGCATGCCAGCTTTGATATATTGGAAATGGGTATGCCTTCTGAGTGTTTAAAACTCATATTATTAGTTGTTACGTAATACAGAAATTAAGAGTTGGATTGAGTAGATATTCTGGTTGGCCTCTAAAGTTTGTTTTATTTAACGACACCTCTAGAGCGCATTGATTTTTATCATATACTATTGGACGTCAAACGTATGGTCATTCTGACATATTTCTCTGGAGGAAACCTGCTGCCGCCACATAGGCTACTCTTTCCGATAAGCAGCAAGGGGTCTTTTATGTGCACTTTCCCACAGACAGGACAGCACATACCACAACCTCTGATGAACCACTTGTAGACCGGAAAATAACCCAAACTTCAAATGTATCCATTGAGCAGGTTTAAAAAAATATGTATTTGCACACTTAAACTATCCGTTCATTTCCTGTGGATATATAATATATAGGAAATTGGTATATTGAATCAAATAAGGCATTTAGTGACTTGATTTACTACAAATTTGCCCACGTCATTTTACAATGGCCCCAGGCTTACTGGTTACCTTAGTAACTGTTAACTGACTCTGACTTTGGTGGTCCAAGCTTTACTATTTAGTCGTCGATCATGTTTGTTGGATATAAGTAGGCGCGTTTCGCTAACAGTTCGCCACCCACTGTTTCCTCTATAATATATATTATATGACAGGGCGAGGCTTTGTTTGTTTGTTGAGGATTTGTATCCTAGCAACTTCTAAGGTAATAACAAGTCGGATACCGAAATGGGACTGCCCGCACTGATGATACATTTATAGAGCTGCCTCACTGAGATGCTATACCCCCGGCACCATGGCCAAATATCCGACTCAGTCACATCAAACTGGTTCTTGCCCTATCCTAGCAATTCCAAACGCCAGGCCAATTATTGACAAGTGTAAATTATGTAAGTCATTAGTTTTACTCGGTCGGGATTTGAACTTGCTGAATGGGAATTGAGTGGACTTACGGATTTGGCCATCACCTGAAATCCGTCATTTTGAACCAAAATATAAAGGCATGTAAGATTGGTTGTTGGAGTCTGATGCCCTGGCAACATCTAAGGTTATATAAGGATGGGGCAAAATGTATTGATTCGTGTGTGAATTCATACACGACTATACAATCCATATTAAGCTCATCATTATGCAAATACACATTTATGTATACATGTATGCAGTTGTGTATATAAATATATTATATGTTGATATATCTATGTCGATATATACATATGTATTTTTATGTATATGCATGCATATGTATATATGTATATGTATGTATATATGTATATGTATTATATGTATGTATTATATATGTATGTATATGCATTATGTGTATGCATATGTATGTATGTATATGTATGTATACTTATGTATGTATATGTATGTATACGTTTGATGTATATGTATTATATATATATGTGTATGTATATGCATTTATATGTATGTATATGTATATGCATGCATATTTATTTACATGTAATGTATTTATAATTTAAATATCTCCCAATTAAAACTTGGCGGTTTGCATCTATTTGGGTGGCAGCATGTAGGGAAACACTGTGATGTGGCGGGGTGTGGGTGAGTTATACTGGCGGCGAGTATAATACAGCAGTAGTTGTCTATATGTGGCCAATTAGGCCCGTAAATAACATACACTGTCATTACGACGGGCGCCTGGAGGCCAAAAATATCCAATAGTTGTCGGCGTCAAAAATCACGCCGTGTCTCCTCCTCCACATCCTCCTCCACATCCTCCTCCTCCACATCCTCCTCCTCCACATCCTCCTCCACATCCTCCTCCCCCTCCACATCCTCCTCCTCCACATCCTCCTCCTAGTCCCTCTCCTTCTCCCCCCCCCCCCTCCGCCTCCTCCCCCTCCTCCCCCATCTCCTCCTAGTCCATCTCCTCCTTCTCCCCCCCCCCCTCCGCCTCCTCCCCCTCTCCTCCTCCTATCTCCTCCCCTCCTATCCTCCTCTCCCCCTCTCCTCCTGTCCTCCTCTCCTCATCTCCTCCTCTCCCCTCCCCTCCTCGCAATCCCCCCTCCTCTCCCCCTCCTCTCCTCTCCTCCTCTTCTCCTATCCTCCTCTGCTGCTATTCGGTTCTCATCCTCTCATCCTCTCTCTCATCTCCTCTCGTCTTTCCTCCTCTCCTCCTCTTTCCTTACCCCCGTCCTACACCCCTCCTCTCCTTCCCTCTTCCTCTCCTTCCCTCTTCCTCCTCCATCCTCTCCATCCTCTCCTTCCTCCATCCTCTCCCCTCCTCTCCTCCTCTCCTCCTCTCTCCTCCTCTCCTCCTGTCCTTCCCTCCTCCTCTCCTCCTCTCCTCCTCTCCTCCTCTCCTCCTCTCCTCCTCTCCTCCTCTCCTCTTCTCATCCTCTCCTCACCCTCTCCTCATCCTCTCCCCATCCTCTCCTCTCCTCATCCTCTCCTGTCCTCATCCTCTCCTCATCCTCTCCTCCTCTCCTCCTCCTCTCCTCCTCTCCCCCTACTCTCCTCCCCCTCTCTTCCTCCTCTCCTCTCTCCTCTCTCCTCTCTCCTCCTCTCCCCCTCTCCTCCTCTTCTCCTCTCCT
>CM059193.1:81484429-81511162 GCA_030323885.1 Branchipolynoe longqiensis | reverse complement strand
GGCTTTTGCAAGTTACCAGCGCCACTCTCTCGGGGAGCAAATAGAGGTTTCACACCGGCAAGAACATGTCAAGACAGGCGCAAAACTATTTGTCCCTGCAGTGGCTGGTCGGGAGATGTTGGGAGTTCCATACATCAACCACAGTGACATGGTTTTCGGTTCAGGGTTTGCTCCCTTAGCCTTCGGTTCTGTTAAGAACCTGTACCACAAGGCAGTGGTTTACAACTCTGCAGGGCAGGGGCGTCAAACTCCCTGAGGTATTGCACTACCTGCATACCAGCATACCCACCCTAACACCCACCCTAAAACCCACCGTAACACCCACCTTAACACCCACCCTAACACCCACCCTAACACCCATCCTAACACCCACCCTAACACCCACCCTAACACCCATCATAACACCCACCCTAACACCCATCCTAACACCCATCCTAACACCACCCTAATGCCCACCCTAACACCCACCTTAACACCCACCTAACGCTCACCCTAACACCCACCCTACACCCACACACCCCCACACCCACACACCCACCCTAACACCCATCCTAACACCCATCCTAACACCACCCTAATGCCCACCCTAACACCCACCATAACACCCATCCTAACGCTCACCCTAACACCCACCCCATACACCCATCCCCACGCCCACTCTAACGCCCACCCTAACACCCACCCTATACACCGATCCTCACTCCCACCCATCCTCGATGCCTCCTACCGGGCGCGGTGGCCGAATCGGTAGAGCACAGGCCTCGCGTGCGGAAGATCGGGAGTTTGTGAGTTCGGGTCGCGGTCGAGTCAAACCAATGACTTAAAAATTGATACTTGTCGCTTCCTAGCCTGGTGTTTCGCATTATTATGATAGGACAAGGACTGGGTAGCTTGGTGTCAGGATAATGTGACTGAGTAGGATATCGGGTCATGGCGCCGGCAGCCTGATTTCCCAGTGGGGCAGCACTATAAAATTGCCATGAATGCGTACTGTCACAAGTCGGTACCAGTCCTGATATGACCTTAGATGTTGCTAGGACGTAAAAATTCAACAACAAATCACATTCACCGTAACTCCCGCATGCCACTGACTCTAACACCCATCCTAACCCCCACCCTTACTTGACACTCACTCACAGTCACACTCCAACACCCACTTCACGTGGATCGCTGCTTGAGCTGTAACAAAACCTGCGATGTGAGTTGGACCTCTCTAGAGATGTCCATGTTCTCCGAGTATATTTTGAAGGCTTTAATCAAAGTCACGGTTGCGGCAGATTTGGTGGGGGGGGGAGGGGTGGGGCTGGTGGGGTAGCGGTCTCTGTGAAGGTTAGAGTGGTGTGTGTATGTGAGTGGGTGGTGTGTATGTGAGTGGGTGGTGTGTATGTGAGTGGGTGGTGTGTAAGTGAGTGTGTGGTGTGGGTATGTGAGTGGGTGGTGTGTATATGAGTGGGTGGCGTGTACGTGATGGGGTGATGTGTCTATGTGAGGGGGTGGTGTGCATATGTGAGTGGGTGGTGTGTGTATGTGAGTGGATGGTGTGTGGATGTGAGTGGGCGGTGTGTATGTGAGGTAGTGGTGTGGTGTGTGTGAGTGGGTGGTGTGTATGTGAGTGGGTGGGGTGTGTATGTGAGTGGGTGGTGTGGGTATGTGAGTGGGTTGTGTGTATGTGAGTGGGTGGTGTGTGGATGTGAGTGGGTGGTGTATGTGAGGTAGTGGTGTGGTGTGTGTGAGTGGGTGGTGTGTATATGAGTGGGTGGGGTGTGTATGTGAGTGGGTGGTGTGGGTATGTGAGTGGGTGGTGTTTGTATGTGAGTGGGTGGTGTGTATGTGAGTGGGTGGTGTGGGTATGTGAGTGGGTGGTGTGTATGTGAGTGGGTGGTGTGTATGTGAGTGGGTGGTGTGTATGTGAGAGTGGGTGGTGTGAGTTAGTGGTGTGTATGTGAGTGGGTGGTGTGTGAGTGGGTGGTATGTGTGAGTGTGTGGTGTGTGTATGTGAGTGGGTGGGGTGTGTATGTGAGTGGGTGGTGTGTGTATGTGAGTGGGTGGTGTGTATGTGAGTGGGTGGTGTGTGTATGTGAGTGGGTGGGGTGTGTATGTGAGTGGGTGGTGTGTATGTGAGTGGGTGGTGTGGGTATGTGAGTGGGTGGTGTGGAGGTGAGTGGGTGGTGTGGAGGTGAGGTAGTGGTGTGGTGTGTGTGAGTGGGTTGCGTTTGTATGTGAGTGGGTGGTGTGTATGTGAGTGGGTGGTGTGTGGATGTGAGTGGGTGGTGTGTACGTGAGGTAGTGGTGTGGTGTGTGTGAGTGGGTGGTGTATGTATGTGAGTGGGTGGGGTGTGTATGTGAGTGGGTGGGGTGGGTATGTGAGTGGGTGGTGTGTATGTGATTGGGCGGTGTCTGAGTGGGTAGTGTGTGTATGTGAGTGGGCGGTGTGTGTATGTGAGTGGGTGGTGTGTATATGAGTGGGTGGCGTGTACGTGATGGGGTGGTGCGTACCTGAGTCGATGGGGTGTGTATGTGAGTGGGTGGTGTGCATATGTGAGTGGGTGGTGCGTGTGCGTGGGTGTTGTGGGTATGTGAGGGTGTTGTGTATGTATGTTAGTGGGTTGTGTGTGTATGTGAGTGAGTTATGGGTGGGATGTATGTGAGTGGGCGGTGTGTGTATGTGAGTTGGTGGTGGGTGTATGTGAGTGGGTGGTGTGTGTGAGTGGGTGGGATGTATGTGAGTGGGTGGTGTGTGTATGTGAGTTGGTGGTGGGTGGATGTGAGTGGGTGGTGTGTGTGAGTGGGTGGGATGTATGTGAGTGGGTGGTGTGTGCATGTGAGTTGGTGGTGGGTGTATGTGAGTGGGTGGTGTGTGTATGTGGATTGGTGGTGGGCGTATGTGAGTGGGTGGTGTGTGAGTGGGTGGGATGTATGTGAGTGGGTGGTGTGTATGTGAGTTGGTGGTGGGTGGATGTGAGTGGGTGGTGTGTGAGTGGGTGGGATGTATGTGAGTGGGTGGTGTGTGTATGTGAGTTGGTGGTGGGTGGATGTGAGTGGGTGGTGTGTGTGAGTGGGTGGGATGTATGTGAGTGGGTTTTGTGTGTATGTGAGTTGGTGGTGGGTGGATGTGAGTGGGTTGTGTGTGTGAGTGGGGGGGATGTATGTGAGTGGGTGGTGTGTGTATGTGAGTTGGTGGTGGGTGGATGTGAGTGGGTGGTGTGTGAGTGGGTGGGATGTATGTGAGTGGGTGGTGTGTGCATGTGAGTGGGTGGTGTGTGTGAGTGGGTGGGATGTATGTGAGTGGGTTGTGTGTGTGCCCGTGGTGTGTATGGGAGGAGAGGTGTAGGAAGAGTGTGGGTCGAATGTGTAGTGTGGTAATATGGGTGTGGGCGTTTGAGCGTGGGTGTGTGGGTGTGGGTGTGGGTGTGTGGGTGTGGGTGGGTGAGTGTGTGGATGTGGGTGTGGGTGCGTGAATGTGGATGTGTTGATATGGGTGTGAGTGTTTGTGGGTGTTTGGATGTGTGGGAGTGGGTGTGTGGGCGTGGATGCGGGTGTGGGGGTGGGAATGTGTGGGTGGTGTCGGGGTCGGTATGGGTGTGTAGGTGTGAGTGTGGGAGTATGGGTGTTGGTATTGATGTGGGTGTGTGGATATGGGTGTGCGGATGTGGGTCAATGTGGGTGTGTGGGTGTGCCTGTGGCCGTGAGTGCGGGTGTATGGGTGTGGTTGTGTGGGTTTGGGGGGTGTGGGTCAATGTGGGTGTGTGGGTGTGACTGTGGGCGTGAGTGTGGGTGTATGGGTGTGGTTGTGTGGGTTTGGGGGTGTGGGTCACTGTGGGTGCGTGGGTGTGACTGTGGGCATGAGTGTGGGTGTATGGGTGTGGTTGTGTGGGTTTGGGTGTTTGAGGGTGGTCGGGTGTGTGGATGTGCGGGAGTGGGTGTTTGGATGTTTGGGAGTGGGTGTGTGGGCGTGAATGTGGTGGGGGGATGTGTAGGTGGGTGTGGCGGTGGGGGTCAGTATGGGTATGTGGGGGTGAGTGTGTGAGTATGGGTGTTGGTGTTGGTGTGTGGATATGGGTGTATGGGTGTGGGTGTGGATGTGTGTGTGGGAGTATGGGTGTGGGTGTGGGTGTGTGGTTCAGTGTGGGTGTGTGGGTGTGCGGGTGTTTTGGTGTTTGGGTGTATGGATGTGTGGAGATGTGGGTGTGTGGGTATGTGGGTGTGCGGGGTGTGGGTATGTGGGTGTGTGGGTGTGGGTGTATGTGGATGTGTGGGAGTTGGTGTGGGGGTGTGCATGTGGGTGTGGGTGTGTGAATGTGTGGGTAGGTGTGGGGGTCGGTACGGGTGTGGGAGTACGGGTGTTGGTGTGGGTGTGTGGATATGGATATGAGTGTGTGGGTATGGGTGTGGTTGTGGTTGTGGGTGTGAGTGTGGATGTGGGAGTATGGGTGTGTGGGGATCTGGGTGTTTGGGTATGTGGATGTGTAGGTGTGTGGGTGTGCAGGTGTGTCTGGGGGTGTGTGCTTGTGCGTGTGTGGGTGGGTCAGTGTGGGTGGGTGGGTTTGTCGGTGGGTGGGTGTGTGGATGTGTGGGTGTGTGTGTTGTGTAGGTGTGTGGGGGTGTGGGTGTGTGGATGTGTGTGTGGATGGGTGGGTATGGGTGTGTGGATGTGTGTTTGGGTGTGTGGGTATGCGGGTGTGTGGGTGTGCGGGTGTGTGGGTGTGTGGGTGTGGGTGTGGGTGAGTGTGTGGGGTGCGTATGTGTGTGGGTATGTGTGTGTCGGTATGTGGGCGTCTGGGGTGTGGGGGTATGGGTGTGTGGGTGTGTGGGTATGAGTGTGGGTGTGGGTATGTGGGTGTGTGGGTGTATGCGCATGTGGGTGTGTGGATTTATGTGTGAGTGCGGTTGTTGTTGGGTGTGTGCGTGGGTGTGTGGGTGGGTGTGCGTTATTTATTGTTGCGTCACGATGACTGCCGTCCTCCTGTGCGATCAGACATTCCCGGAGGACTCGGTTCAGTCCCTGAACATCCACCTGTCATCTGTCCGCCCCCCTCCCCATCATGCACCTGTCAACCCATCTCCCACCTCCCGTCCTTACCCGCCCTCACACCCACTTGCTCCCAGTCTCTCACCTTCACCCCCTCCATCCCCACACTTCCTTTACCCCCTTCCCCCCGTCACCCACCTCCACTTCGTCCCGCCCTGCCACATTCAATCTCTCCATGCCTCCCCCCTCCCGACTGCCACCTCCTGCAACCTCCTGCCACCTCCTGCCACCCGTTGCCACCTCCTGACACCTACTGACACCTCCTGCCACCCGTTGCCACCTCCTGCCACCCGTTGCCACCTCCTGCCACCTCCACTCCCTCTCGGCCCCCCACCTCCATTCTCTCCTCAACCCATCACCACATCACCGGCCTCCATCTCCCCCACTACACCCCAACTCCCCCATTACACACCCCTCCTCCCCCAACGTGCCCTTGCTCCCATCACCCCACCACATCTATCTCCTCCTCCCCCATCTCCCCCATCTCCCCAACCTCCCCCATCTCCCCCATCTCCCCCATCTCCCCAACCTCCCCATCCCCCTTCCCCAACCCTCCCCCATCTCCCCCATCTCTCCCCCCCAATCTCCCCAACCTCCCCCATCTCCCCCATCTCCCAACTCCCCCATCTCCCCAACCTTCCCCCTCCCCCATCTCCCCAACTTCCCCACCTCCCCATCTCCCCAACTGTCTCATCCCCCGTGCCCCCCATGATCTCCTCAACCACTCCATCTTCCACATCTCCCATCCCTCACTGCACACACCCCATCCCCACTGTTCCCCATCCCCCATACCCCACTGTCCCGCACCCCACCCCACTGCCCCCCCCACCCCCCCATCCCCATCTCCCCACCATCCCCCACTCCCACCTCCCCACCTCCCCCCCCACTCCACCTCCCCCTCCCACCTTCCCCACCATCCCCGCCCACCTCCCCCACTCCCCCCGTCCCCCACCTCCCTCCACATCCCCACCACCACCTCCCCACCAATACCCCCCACCACCTCCCCTGCTGTCTCCGTCTCCCCGCCGCCGCCCCACATCCCCCCTCCCACCATCCCCGCCTTCCGACTCCCACCACCCCCTGTCCCGTCGCCCCCTCCCCCCCATCCCCCACTCCCACCTTCCCCCACCATTCCCCACTTCCACCTCCGCCCCCACGTCCCGTCCCCCACTCCGTCCCCCATCCCCCACTCCCACTCCACCATCCGCGACCCCACCTCCCCACTGTCCGTCCCCCCTCCTCCCCACCATCCCGCTCCCACCTCCCCCACTGCCTCCGCCCCCACCTCCCCACTGCCCCCGTCCCCATCCCCACCACCCCACCCCGCCTCCCCACCCTGTCCCCACTCCCACCTCCCCCCCCGTCACCCAGACCTCCCCCACAGCCCCCGCCCCCCACCTCCCCCACCATCCCCATCCGCCCCACCCACTGTCCCTCCATCCCCCACTATCCCCCCACCCACCTCCTCAACTTGTCCCCATCCCCCCACCTACCCGGCTCTCATGCCCCCCCCCCCCCTACCCCCATACCCCACTCCCCACCCACTCCCCTCTCCCTCCTGGGGCAGACATCCTACTTAGAGTTCAGTCCCTTGTGTCGGCCACGTGGAGTTGATCCCGGAACGTGATCCGGCGACTGAACCGGAAATGGACATGGATTAACCTTCCACAAAAAAAGACGTACATTGTCCTTAGAAGTTTGAAGAGTGCAGAAGGTTGCAGCCCTTTTCAGATCGCTGTGAACTCTGAATATATGTAAAGTATTTACTGACAATTCAAATTAATGACTGAAATATGAACAATGTGTGGATATGTTTGTATTGTTCTTACGGCTGACCTTGCAGATCCCCGATCGTGACCTTCAGATGACCTACTTGCCGCCGTTCAGGGCGTGTGTGATGGCGGGAGTGCAGAGCATCGTGTGCAGCAGTCACAGGTAGGCAGCAACCAACCTTCAGCATCCCACACCCGGCAGGGGTGTAGCATCACAAATCACACCTCAGAAAGGCCACTAATGTTGACATTAATTCCACACAATATGATGATATATTGGTTATTGGGGTTTTATGTCCTGCCAACATTTAAGGTCATATCAGGACGGGTACCGACTTGTGACAGTGCACCCTCATGGTGACTTTATAGTGCTGCCTCACTGGAAAATCAAGCCACCAGCACCATGATCCAATATCCCACACAACCACATTATCCTGACTCTGAGCTAACCAGTAATTGCCCTATCCTATTAATGCCGAGTGCCAGGCCAGGGAACGACACGTATCAATTTTATAAGCCATTGTTTGACTCAACCGGGAACCAGACTCCCGATCTCCCGCACACCAGACCCGCGCTCTACTAATTCGGGCACCATGCCCCGGCACTGCAATATAACTTCCCAAGGAACGTAGGGCAAGTCCATCAGTAATGCTAGTAAATTTGATTAGGCCTTATAACCTATATAATTCCACCTTTGTCATCCATGTCTGACATCACAGAAATACTAAGCATATTGAACAGGCACTCAACTTAATGGTGCTGGCATACCAGTCCGTGCCGAATGGATTAACCGTTAAATAGATGGGTTTTTTGTTTGTTTTACTAAAATGTAGTTTATTCAGTGAATAATGTATTTTGTCATTCTATTTCTATGTGCGATGCAGATTATAATTCTGGGATATGAATGTTTTAAGACATCAAATATTCATGTCCAATCAGGTGACAGATCGTCAAGTCCCGCAGTCGGTCTCATAAGTTCCAACCTGCAATAATCACTTTATTATGGCGAGGTGGTTAGGGCGTCCGCTCTGCGTGAACCGTGTTATGGGAATGCCCCAGCGGGTTACAACCGATGTACTCTTTGATGCTGACTTAAATCAAAGTCTGGCTTCACTGCACTGCCTCAGGATTAACGTGACTGAGAGAGGTATTTCATCATAGTGCTGGCATGCAGTTATCACACCGGGGCAGCCCTATAAAGCCACCATGAGTGTACATTGAAACAAGTCCTCAACATCGGTGGAATGATCTCATCTATTCCCAGGACACAAAACCCAAATCAGCCAATCAAATGTAAGCAGTTTGTAATGTGGGAAGTATATATATATATATATATATATATATTTATATATATTTATGAAAAATTAAGGCGCAAAACCCTGTAAACGCCAACCCAAAACTTGAATTCAATTATGATATTTGTACCTGAGGGATATATTAAAGCTGCATAGTCCGATGAAGCATCACATTTTCAAAACCAAAACAGTTATCTAGAATGTATTCTACATATCTAACTTACTGAAGCACTTATCAAAATTGTTTTTATAAATATAAAAGAATATTAGGCAATTAACCCTAACCTGTTAATGCTAAAGCCTATGGTGCCAGAATTGTGCCCTGCTTGCCTAAACTAATTTCACATGTTTGCACATCAAATATTTCAAAACTTAGCCATTTAAAATAAACACTACTTTAATCTGACGTAAGTTAGATTATAACAATCAGCTTAACATATTTATCTCACACAAATCAGGGAATCTCAAAACAATCAGACTAGGCAACTTTAATTCTCACTAATTCCACGTTCCTTGTGATGAAATGATTATGGAGTGACGGACAGTGCAATAGGAATGTAAAAAGGTAATCTTTTGAAGGTTTGACTCCAATGTTCATCTCAATTTTTGGATTGGTGCTTACATGGTTTTGCACCTGAACTCCTCATATATATATATATGTTATGTATAAATAATTATCTGGGTATAAAGAAAGCCACGGGAGGGAATTACTTGATTATATATATTATTATCCTGATTATATCCCCTGACTGGTGGCGCCACCACCGGTGTTTGCCATCCCTACAGGACGTGCCAAACCTCACTCACACAGGAGGATTTGTTAGGCTATGGCCGATAATCCATAATCCAGAGATGATCCCACTCTCACTTATGTCCTTCTGCTATTTGTTATTTGTCTTCTGTCCTTTTGTACCCATATACTGTATCTGCCCTTTATGTTGTATATAACGCATTATGTGAATATGAACAATGCGACTGGTCTATGCTAATGCCCTACCTGGCTCGTGCATCACGCATGCTCCATATAGCACCATGCTAGTTCCAACATGTACCGCCGCGTGGCGCCACCTGCGTGCGGACTGCTCGTTATCTCAGGCGACCATAACGGTAATGGCGGCAACATGTGCATGGAGTCACACTGGGGTGTGTCTCGGTACGTAACACCCTTCTACGCCGGCCACAGTACAATGGCGCCTCCCTTCACACGTCAGGCTACGATGAATGAAGGCGGAAGTAGATAGTTTGTCACCTCCTGCCGGCAGACAGTGGAGAGTTCCACTGACGGTGGCACTTCCCACAGAGTAATCCTACAATTCTCCAGATTGAAGGCGATTATTTATTGTCGCTTTGTTTCGAAGGGAGGTAGTCATTGCTTGTTTGTCAGGGTTTTATGCACTAGCAACATCTACAGTCATATATGGATCAATGCGTCAGTTATCTATGGCATTATTAAAGCTGCATAGTCTGACGAAAGCGTCATATTTTCAAAACATGATACACACATACACACACAGAAACACACATATATGCATACACACACACACACATACACACATACACACATACACACACACTTCACACCTCACAAGCACACATACTACATACATACCCACATACCCACATACACATGCAAACACACATACACGCATGCACATACACATATACACACATACACATGTACACACACACTGCACGCATACACCAACCCAACACACACTACGCACCCTACACATACACACATATACACACACCCACACACACATGCATACACACATACACACATACACATATACAAACACACACACCACCCACATATACCCACGCAAACACACACACCACACACATACATACACCCACACAAACACACACACACTGCATACATACACACATGCACATATGCATGCATACACATACACACATACACATACACACATACGCACATACACATACACACATGGACATGCAAACACACATACATGCATGCACACTCAAACACACCCATATACAAACACACACATTTACACACATACACCCACACACACACTACACGCCTTCACATATACACACATACACCCACACACACACACACTGCAACCATACACACATACATACACCCACACAATACACACACTACACACACATACACCCACCCAAACACACCACACACATACACACATACACCAACATAAACACACATACACTACTCATATACACACATACACACACCCATACATACACACACCCTAAACGCATGCCCACAATCACAGATATACACACACCACACACACTATATACATACACACATCCATCCACACACACACCCACACACACTACACACACATACATGCATACACATACACACACCCAATACACACATACACATACACCAACACAAACGCACCCACTACCCAATTACACACATGCACACATACACCCACCCACACACTACATACATACACACATACACCCACACACACTACATACATACACCCATACACCCACACAAACATACACCTTACACATACACCCACACAAGCACACATGCATACACACATACACACATACACACATACACACACCCCTCAATCATTCAGCCAGTCACGTGGCTCTAACATCCTCCACTTGGTGTAATCAAATTACACGTGGGGTGCTCCATCCAATTAGCGTCCAACGTCTCCGAGTGGAGAAGGCTTCTTTGAATGGCGGCATCTATTGCACACATTAAATAACTGCCGATATGTGAACTGCTGGATGCGACCTGCTGTAACAAGCAACCCGCTGTCTATGTGTGTGTGTATGTATGTGTATATATATATATATATATATATATAAGCGTGTGTATGTGTGTATGTATGTGTATGTGCGCGTGTGTGTATATATGGGTATGTGTACATATGCCTGTGTGTATTTGTGCATCTGGGTGTATGCATGTTGTGTGTGTGTGTCTGTGTATATGTGTGTAGGTATGTGTATATGCGTGTATGTAGTATGGGTGTATGTGTGTATGTGTGTTTGTGTGCATATGTATGTATGTGGGTGTATGTGTATGATTGTATTATGTGTGAGTGTGTATGTTGTTGTTATTGTGTCGATGTGTGTGCATGTATGTGTGTAGGTGTATGTATGTGTGTGTGTGCGGGTGTATGTGTGGATGTGTATGTGTGCAGTGTGTGTGTGGTGTATGTATGTGTGTATACCCTTGTGTATGTGTGTATATGTGTGTGTGGGTATGTGTGTATGGGTACGTATGTGTAGGTATGTGTCTATGGATGCGTGTATGTGTATGCATATGTGTTGTGTGTTTGTATGTATGAGTGTTTATGTGGGTATATGTGTATGTGTGTATTAGGTGTGATTGGGTATGTCGTTGCATGTGTAGATGTGTATGTGTGTGGGTATGTGTGGGTATGTGTGTATGTATGCATGGTGTGTACATGTGTGTATATGAGTGTATGTGTTTATGCATGTGTATGTGTGCATGTGTGTATGTATGTATGTATATGTGTGCATGTGTGTTTGTGTGTATGTGTGTATGTGTGTATGTGTATGTGTGTGTATTATGTGTGAGTTTGTATGTAGTTGTGTGTGTATGTGTGTATATGTGCATGTGTGTGTGTGTGTATATGTGCATGTGTGTATGTGTGAGTATGTGTGTATTTGTGTATGTGTCCATCTGTATGTGGGTGTATTATGTGTGATTGTGTATGTTGGTGCGTGTGTGTGGGTATGTATGTGTATGCGTGCATGTATGTATGTGTGAGTATGTGTGTATGTGTGTATGTGTGTATGTGTGTATGTGTGTATGTGTGTATGTGTGTATGTGTGTATATGTGTGTATCTGCGTATGAGTGTGTATGTGTGTGTATGTTACTAGCTGCTGTTAGGGTTAGGGTTAGGGTTAGCGTTAGGGTTAGGGTAAGGGTTAGGGTTTGGGTTAGGGACTATGTGTGTTTATGTGTGCTTGTGGTTGTACGCATGCAGCTGCGCTCTGACTAGCTGCTGTTAGGGGTAGGGTTAGGGTTAGGGTAAGGGTTAGGGTTAGGGTTAGGGACTATGTGTGTTTATGTGTGATTGTGGTTGTATGCGTGCAGCTGCGCTCTGACTAGCTGCTGTTAGGGTTAGGTTTAGGGTTAGGGTTAGGGTTAGGGTTAGGGACTATGTTAGGGACTATGTGTGTTTATGTGTGATTGTGGTTGTACGCGTGCAGCTGCGCTCTGACTAGCTGCTGTTAGGGTTAGGGTTAGGGTTAGGGTTAGGGTTAGGGTTAGGCTTAGGGTTAGGGTTAGGGTTAGGGACTATGTTAGGGACTATGTGTGTTTATGTGTGCTTGTGGTTGTACGCGTGCAGCTGCGCACTGACTAGCTGCTGTTAGGGTTAGGGTTAGGGTTAGGGTTAGGGTTAGGGTTAGGGTTAGGGTTAGGGTTAGGATTAGGGACTATGTGTGTTTATGTGTGCTTGTGCTTGTACGCGTGCAGCTGACTAGCTGCTGTTAGGGTTAGGGTTAGGGTTAGGGTTAGGGTTAGGGAATATGTGTGTTTATGTGTGCTTGTGGGTGTACGCGCGCAGCTGCGCGCTGACTAGCCGCTGTTAGGGTTAGGGTTAGGGTTAGGGTTAGGGTTAGGGACTATGTGTGTTTATGTGTGCTTGTGGTTGTACGCGTGCAGCTGCGCACTGACTAGCTGCTGTCAGGAAGGTTATTGGAGTTTTACATCCCGGCAACATCTAATGCCATATCACGATGCATACTGACTTGTGACAATGTACTCTCATGGCGACTTTATAGTGCTGAGCTACTGGAAGACCAGGCCGCCAGCAGCATGACCCGATATCCCACTGAGTTACATTATCCTGACATCGAGCCAATCAGCCCTTGCAATATCCTAATAATGCCGAGTACCTGGCTCGGAAGCGACAAGTGTAATTCTAAAGTCGTTGGTTTGACTCGACCGGGGTTTGAATCCCACGATCTACCAAAACAAGAGACGGACACTCAACTCATTCGACCATCCCGTCTGATCGGCCATGTTTGGTGCTGGAGGAGGAAGAAGCCTCTAGCCCCACCTGGCGGCTGGAATGCAGGTTGTCACTTCACTGCTTGCCTGCAGAGGCTCGCTGTGGGGATGAAGTCAGCAGTGGGAGTCGGGAGGCCGGGCTCCTTCAACATCACGCCTCGTGTTGTTTCATTTCTGCCACATGTGAATATTCATCAAGGGGTATAATCGTCTACACGACGTGGCCTGCCTGCAGACCGGGCCTACTTATAGGTGGGGTAGTGTGGGGGTGGGGTGTGTATGCGGCGATGTGGGGGTTTGCCTGGATAACGGGGTGATATTGGATTGGGGTGGTTGGGGATGGGGTTGTGGGGATTGGGGTGGGGCTGGGTTGTGTGGGGGTGGAGTGGGTCTTGGGTGGGGGTGGGGTTTCGTTGGGGGTAGAATGGGATGAGATGGGGGTTGGGATGGGAGCTCGGGTTTTGCGGGGTAAGAGTTGTCGTGGGGGTGAGGTGGGGGATTGGGATTGTGGTGGGTGGAGGGTGGCCTGCAATGGGGACGGAGATTTGTTGGGTGAGGGTTGCATAGGGTGGGGATGGATGGGGGTTGAGGGGAGGTGGGTACTAGTTAGTGTTCTACGTACTAGTGTGGAAGGCCTAGACAGGAGAGTCCTGTTCACACTGATGCCGTGAGAGTGGGTATCAGAGAGTCCTGTTCAGCCTGTTGATGTGAGAGTGGGTATCAGATGGTCCTTTTCAGCCTGTTGCTGTGAGAGTGAGTATCAGAGAGTCCTTTCAGACTGTTGCTGTGAAAGTGGGTATCAGAGAGTCCTGTTCAGCATGTTGCTGTGAGAGTGGGTATCAGTGAGTCCGGTTCAGCCTGTTGCTGTGAGGGTGGGTATGAGAGAGTCCTGTTCAGCATGTTGCTGTGAGAGTGGGTATCAGAGAGTCCTGTTCAGCCTGATGCTGTGAGAGTGGGTATCAGAGAATCCTGTTCAGCTTGTTGTTGTGAGAGTGGGTGTGATGTTGATTAAGAAGAGTGGGTATCAGAGAGTCCTGTCCAGACTGTTGATGTGAGAGTGGGTATCAGAGAGTCCTGTTCAGACTGATGTTGTGAGAGTGGGTATCAGAGAGTCCTGTTCACACTGACGATGTGAGACTGGGTATCAGAGAGTCCTCTTCAGACTGATGATGTCAGAGTGGGTATCAGAGAGTTCTGTTTAGACTGATCCTGTGAGAGTGGGTATGAGAGAGTCCTGTTCAGCATGTTGCTGTGATAGGTGGTATCAGAGAGTCCTTTTAGACTGTTGCTGTGAGAGTGGGTATCAGAGAGTCCTGTTCAGACTGATGCTGTGAGAGTGGGTATCAGAGCGTCCTATTTAGAATGTTGCTGTGAGAGTGGGTATCAGAGAGTCCTGTTCAGACTGATGATCTGAGAGTGGGTATCAGAGAGTCATGTTAGATTGTTGCTGTGAGAGTGGATATCAGAGAGTCCTGTTTAGACTGTTGCTGTGAGAGTGGGTATCGGAGAGTCCTGCTTAGACTGTTGCTGTGAGAGTGGGTATCAGAGATTCCTGTTCACACTATTGCTGTGAGAGTGGGTATCAGAGAGTTATATTTAGCATGTTGCTGTGAGAGTGGGTATCAGAGAGTCCTGATAACACTATTGATGTGAGAGTGGGTATCAGAGATTCCTGTTCACACTATTGCTGTGAGAGTGAGTATCAGGGAGTCATGTTTAGACTGTTGCTGTGAGAATAGGTATCAGAGAGTCCTGATAACACTGTTGCTGTGAAAGTGGGTATCAGATAGTCCTGTTCAGCCTGTTGCTGTGAGAGTGGGTATCAGAGAGTCCTTTTCAGCCTGTTGATGTGAGAGTGAGTATCAGAGAGTCCTTTCAGACTGTTGTTGTGAGAGTGGGTATCAGATAGTCCTGTTCAGACTGATGTTGTGAGACTGGGTATCAGCGAGTCCTGTTCAGACTGTTGTTGTGAGAGTGGCTATCGAAGAGTCATGTTCAGACTATTGCTGTGAGAGTGGGTATCAGTCAGTTGGACTTAAATCCACCAGGCTGAGTTTACTGTGACGGTGTCATGGTGCTTAATGTGCCTGCTGCTTGACTCAGACCTGTGCCGGGCTCCAATAGTGGTGTGCACTCATAATGATATCCCTCACCTGGTAGCAGGCCACACAGCTGTATGACAGCGTAGTGAGGTGCACTCAACTCCCCACGTGAAAGGGCATCAGACAGGTCTGAATGAGGGTGATTACACAAAGGAGCTGAGTTTGTCTAATGCAGGTAACGTCTATTAATGCGAGGATGGTATCTGAATGTTTGTAATTGTAGGAGGCTCCATTCCAAGACAAGTCTAGTGATTTGCATTTACCTCACCAACAGAGTTCCACATCTACATATGCATGGGTCGTGATTGGTATGTGCTGTCCTGTCTGTGGGAAAGTGTATATAAAAGACTCCTTGCTGCTTATCGGAAAGAGTAGCCTATGTGGCGGCAGTGGGTTTCCTCCAAAGAAATATGTGAGAATGAACATATGTTTGTTGTCCAATAGCCGGTGATACAAAAATCCATGTGCTCTACAGGCATCATTAAATAAAGCGAGCTTTAATTTGGGTAGTGATTGCACCATGTTGCCTGGATAGTTTACTGGTCAGGATGCTCACCCTAGAATGGCAACTGTGTGGGTTTGAGTCCAGGTCTAGACCTGATGCTCATGTGTCTTGCAACACGTCACATGGCTCCTGCATTGGTGATGTTGGCTAGCTAACATCCCTAATTCACTCACGAGACACCAGGGCGGCGTATCGGTCACTAGCACGCGTCTCATAGCCCGCCTGCCCGCCAGTGGACTAAGACGTGCGGAAAATTTGTCCTGCAAAATGCCGCCAACAAGAAAACGCTGGGGACGACCCTCTACAAATAATCTTCCTCGACGACCAGTACTTCCTCGACAAGCTTCTGTTCGGGTTCCTTTGGCCCCCGTTCCTTCCTCTGATGGCGATTCTACTCCTACCCCACCCTCTGTGGGAAGTGTCTCCAGATCGGTTCTAGCGAGAGTGGAAGCGTTGGAGCGTATGGCGGCTGCTCCGATTGCTCCGACTGCTAGACAGCCTTCCTCACCTGCGTCTACACCTGATCGTGCAAGTGCTTCCATGTCTCACTCTCCGCGACAGAGTCGCTCTACTACTAGACGAGCTCCTGGAAGGCTCCCTCCCTCTGATTCCAGAGCTACAGATGGTTCGTCAGTGTGGATCCCCCATGATCCTACCGTCCTGGATGGTTCTCAACCGCAACCGTCTCATGGACAACATAGACTACCATCTCAGTCTCCGTATGGGAGAGGCTGGGCTCCTGCCAGACCAGTTCACGGGGCTCCTCTTCACTACTCTACTCAAGTACCTGGTAATGGCTACTTCCCTCAATCTTCACTGGCTTCACCCGGGTTCCAGATGGAACAGCCTAGACTGCCCGTCGCTGCCGATTTCATGATGGATAACGTCCAAGCATTGCAGAGGCCCCCAGGTACAAACTGTTTCCCCCATCACTTGATTACGAGGGGGGATGCGTGGAAGAAGATCGCTCTAGGGGAAGCAACATGGGCGGAATATTTCTTTGCTGTTCGTCTACTGACCGACCAACCTGACTTTCCAGTAGCTTCTATCCCTGCTGTATTACAACACAAAAAAGATCTTGCCCTCATGGCCATAACCTGGGATTGGCCAACATGCCGACGTTGGTCGGAACGCGTGTTTGCTATGATAGCGGATGGTCGACTTAGGGACGGCTGGGCGGATCCTTCCGCGATAAAAGATGTCCAGCGCGATATTTGTACCGAAGCTGTAAGGACGCTTCAATCTAGAGCCGCCTCTAATCAGTTCACTTACCCTCGTCCTGCCCCTGCAACGACACAGCGCCCTGCTCAGGTAACCGCGGTTGCAGCCGCATCAACCGGGATCAACCCATCCCCCGTTAATCAGAGAGACAACTACACTAGAGAGACAGAGGGAAAGCCATGTTATCTTTGGAACTGGGGGAAAGACTGTGGATTTACTGCAACACATGGTGCCCTTCCTGATCGATCCCCGCATATATGCGCATGGTGTGCTTACAGGTTTAAGCGCATTTTAGTTCATCGCGAGCAAGATTGCCTTAAAAAGAGAAGGTTCTTAGACAAGAAAACAACCGAGAGCGCACCTAACAATAACGATGTGAGTTCACTTTCTGTGCCCGGCAATAATCTAAACATAGTTCATAAAGTATCTGACTTTCCAACTGTTAAACATGTTTCAACCACGATTAGCACTCCTGACCCTGTTACCGTCTTGCCTCTATCAGCCGCTGATAAAAATGTCACTCTTAATTATCCCCCGAATTCATCAAGTGAGCATACTTGTAAAGCCGCCTCTGTATCTGATAAGAAACATGAAAGAAACGATAATGATAGTATACCTAAAACTGTTGCTGATTTGCCAGTGCTTGGTAAAAATAATGATTCCTCATCCAATGTACAGATACAGCCACTTCACACAACTGGTGTAAGTACTGCGATAACCAATTTAGATATGCCAACTTTTGACTGGTTTGACGACCCATTAGAAGTTGTATTGACGTCAACAATTAGTAATAACTCAGATTTTGTTCCACCGCCTTCCCCCCTGCAATATCAAAACACACTGTTAGAATTCTGGCCAACGTCGGTAGATCAACCATGGTTTGGTAATGGTATATATCGAGACATATTTGATAAAGTATGTGTCACTGGCTTACCAAATTTTATGGGAGCAAAAATTTCAGTTCCGTCAGGTTTGAACATTCCTTGATGGCGAGCAGTGTTGTTGGAGTATCCTGATGTCCTGTTAGTCGAAAATCTAGAATTTGGCTGGCCCCTGGATTACACATCAAAAAGGGTCCCAGTCCCAACCTTTAGAAATCATGCAAAATCAGATAATGCAGACTTTCATATTAAAAAGTTTATCACAACCGAGCTCCATCATGGAGCGCTACTAGGCCCTTTCCAGTCGCTTCCATTTTCTCCATGGTAGGTGACACAATTCAACATCCCCTCAAACAAAGGTCACATCACACTAGCTAAGAATGAAACATGTCAATGGCATTACTCTTAATGCAAGTCAAACCGTGTGTTACTCAAAAAACATGACAGCAGCAGAGCGAGAGCCCATGGTCTTATGGGCAGATGTTGTTCGTTTCGATGGTGTATAAAGTGGACGCGGTGGCCGAATCGGTAGAGCGCATGTTTCCCGTGCGGAAGGTCGGGAGTTCGATTTCCGGTCGATTCAAACCAATGACTTATGCAATTGATACTTGTCGCTTCCTAGCCTGGCACTCGGCATTAATAGGATAGTGCAAGGATTGGTTAGCTTAGTGTCAGGATAATGTGACTGAGTGGGATATTGGGTGATGGTGCTAGCGGCCTGGTCTGCCAGTGGGGCAATACTATAAAGTCGCCATGAATGCCCACTGTCACAAGTCGGTACCCTTCCTGATATAACCTTAGATGTTGCCAGGACGTAAAACTCCAACAAACACCTATCTGTCTCGGGTGCTTCCCCTCGCATGGTCCGAGGGCCTCCTCTCCTATAGACCGCACTGACTTATCTGGTACTTACCCTTCAGCCCGTCTCCCGGCGCCTCTTTTCTTGGAATTTTAATTAGAACAAAGTTACATCTCAAGCCCAGTTAGATAGCATTGTGACGTATGCTTGCTTTAAAGATGTGCTTATTAACTTGATTCCAACAATTGAGGAAGTTTCTTGAAATGTGCGCGCCCTCCGTGTAAGAGAACTCCACCTACAGGCTTGAGGCAGCCCTCCGTGAAATGGGTCTCATTTACACAATTTACTTTTCTAGTAACTATCAGAGCATCATGGCGGCGATGAAAATGGGAAGTATTGAGCCTAGAGCAGGATCGAACCTACCCTTATTGTCATTCCAGGGAAATATGATACCCATTACACCAGCTAGTTTCCCTGATGCAATCACTCTATCCATATATGTATAAATTACAGCATCATCAAAGGCCAGTTGCTCTCATACCATGTCGATGTGGTGTGGGAGGTTAAAAATCCCTTGGATCGGTAAAAGTGTAGGCTCAGGCTATCTATCGACAAACTGTCTAATAGTGAAAGCAAGTCTATTCAGACTTATCCATGATAGGCAGTATAAATCTTCATCTTCATGTGGCTCCTGCCTGAGAGGTCCTTCCATTCCCCCTCTTCCATTCCCCCCTCTCCCATTCCTCCTCTTCCATTCCCCTCTCTTCCATTCCCCCTCTTCCATTCCCCCCTCTTCCATTCCCTCCTCTGCCATTCCCTCTCTCTTCCATTCCCCCTCTTCCATTCCCCTCTCTTCCATTCCCTCCTCGTCCAGTCCCACTCTTCCATTCCCCCTCTCCTCATCCCCTCTCTTACCTTCCCTCTCTTCCATTCCCTCCCCTTCCATACCCTCCTATTCCATTCCCCTCTCTTCCATTCCCTCTCTTCCATTCCCTCCCTTCCATTCCCTCCTCTTCCAATCCCCCTCTTCCATTCCTCCTCTTCCATTCCCCCCTCTCCCATTCCCCCTCTTCCATTCCCTCCTCTTCCATTCCCCCTCTTCCATTCCCCATCTTCCATTCCCCTCTCTTCCATTCCCTCTCTTCCATTCCCTCTCTTCCATTCCCTCCTCTTCCATTCCCTCTCTTCCATCCCTCTCTTCCATTCCCTCCCTTCTTCCCCCTCTTCCATTCCCTCCCTTCCATTCCCTCTCTTCCATTCCCCCCTTCCATTCCCCCCTTCCATTCCCTCCTCTTCCATTCCCCTCCCCCTTCCCTCTTCCACCCTCCCTCTTCCATTCCCCCTCTTCCATTCCCCCTCTTCCATTCCTCCTCCATTCCCTCCTCTTCCATTCCCTCTCTTCCATTCCCTCCCCTTCCATTCCCTCCTCTTCCATTCCCACTCTTCCATTCCTCCTCTTCCATTCCCCCCTCTTCAATTCCCCTCTCTTCCCTTCCCTCTCTTCCATTCCCCCCCTTCCATACCCTCTTCCATTCCCCTCTCTTCCATTCCCTCTCTTCCATTCCCTCCCTTCCATTCCCTCCTCTTCCATTCGCTCTCTTCCATTCCCCCTCTTCCATTCCCCTCTTCCATTCCTCCTCTTCCATTCCCCCTCTCCCATTCCCCCTCTCTTCCATTCCCTCTCTTCCATTCCCTCCTCTTCCATTCCTCCTCTTCCATTCCCCCTCTTCCATTCCTCCTCTTCCATTCCCCCTCTTCCATTCCCCCCTCTTCCATTCCCCCTCTTCCATTCCCCCTCTTCCATGCCCTCTCTTCTATTCCCCGTCTTCCATGCCCTCTCTTCCATTCCCCCTCTTCCATCCCCCTCTTGCATGGGGAATGGAAGAGGCGGAATGCAAGAGGAGGGGAATGCAAGAAGGGGGAATGGAAGAGGGGGAAAGCAAGAGGGGGGAACGGAAGATGGGGAATGGAAGATCGGGAATGGAAGACAGGGAATGCAAGATGGGGAATGCAAGACAGGGAACGGAAGATGGAGAATGGGGAATGGAATAGGAGGAATGGAAGAGGAGGGACGGAAGACGGGGATCGGAAGAGTGGGGAATGGAAGAGGGGGGATGGAAGAGAGGGATGGAAGAGGGGAATGGAAGATAGAATGGAAGAGGGAGAATGGAAGAGAGGATGAATGGAAGAGGGGGAATGGAAGAGGGGGAATGGAAGATGGGGGAACGCAAGAAGGGGGAACACAAGAGGGGGAACGCAAGAGGAGGGAATGGAAGGGGAGGGAATGGAAGAGGGGGAATGGGAGAGGGGGTCTGGAAGAGGGGGAACAGAAGACGGACTGCATCATTGAAAAACGGCGCCGTTAAAACGGTCCGTTTTACCCATCCTCATATGACCTTAGATATTGCTAGGACGTAATTCAAAAACAAATAAACAAATAGCATTTATTTGCCGCTTGGCGGACGCACGCCAGACGCATCCAGTGTGTTCGCTATTTGTTCTTGAGAACCGCATGACGCCCGCTTGTACTTGACACACGCCTGACGCACGCGTCCTGTCTGTCTGTCCGTAGCTTAATGCACTTACCTATACATACACAGAGTAGGTTATACGTCATAGCATATACAGTGTCCTCATCACGCCAAGCCTTATTGTGGAGTTGATGAAAATGTGAAATATTGAACTTAAAGCAGGATTTGAACCGTCACCTCTTGCCATTCAAGACCTAGCTACGTTCCCTAATACAATCACCCTATCTATGCCTATCTGTCTGTGTGACTCCTGTCTGAGAGGTCAATGCACACTACTCCAGTGAAACGAATGTTTTACTTTGAGGAATTGTTAGCTTATCAAACTGGTGACCATGTGTTGGTTCTCGTGGGACATTTAAAGTCTGCTTTTTGTGACAGGAGAATCACTGTGCAGGAACATTTTCCTCAGGCTGGTCACATGCGGTGAATCCGGTATACATGACACATTTCGGAACAAAGGCTTCAAACGCTCTCCAATAGTGACAAGATTGCTTTGTCTGCAAATCAGTAAAACTAGACCGTTGTTCCTCTAGATATTATTTAGTAATGTTATATGTTTTATATGAAGAATTGCTTGCATTCTTGCAGTAAAACCATCACCTTTGACAATCCAAAGCACTACAGAGAACACTTAGATATTAGGTTTGATTGATTGATCGGTGGTTGCTTTACGCCGTGTCGGCAGCATAGGCCATATTCACGGTGAGAAATGTTTGTTTGTTGTTCAAACCATCGCTTTTACATGTAAAAGCAGACAATCAATTATGTGCCAATAGACACTAATTAAATTAGAAAGCTCACAATCATATATCTGTGGTTCAAGGGAAACAAATTCCCATAGAAAAAGAAAAGTTTCATTAATAATTAATAGAATCCATTTAAAGTAAACTATATAAGGTGGTACAGTCCAGCTGCCCTCAAAAAGGCTAAAATGTTTTCCTGTTTTACCTTAGTAAAAAGGTCATGCATACTGCCTGCAGTGTAGAACCGTTGGCGCAGGGCCAAAAAATCAACGCAACTTAGTAAAATGTGTTTGAGTGTCAGTGGGGACTGACACCCAATACATTCAGGGGGAGGTTCCCCTTGAGCAGAAAAGCATGTTATAAGCCACGAGTGGCCAACACGGCAGCGGCTAAGGACCACTTGGTCCCGCCGACCTCCCGCATGAGTCTGTGGTGGCTTTCCCACAGATGGTTCCCAATTTCTTTAAGTTTATTGATGTTTTCATCCCACTCATGTTGCCATTTGGATTTTATGTGGGTGGCTATTAGTGGTTTCAGATCAGAGTGAGGGATCAGACACGGTTCAAGATCACAGTTCAGGGCCTTCTTCGCAGCCCGATCAGCTCGTTCGTTTCCTTGTATGCCAGCATGGCCAGGCACCCAGCACAGGTGGATATCATACCCATCTGTTGTCAGTTGGTTCATTTTATAAATGACCGTTGCTAGAATAGGGTGATTCGTTTTCAGTCCAGCAACAGCCAGGAGGCAAGAGAACGAATCACTGTATATAACATAGTTAGTGTGGTTGGATACCTCGATACACTCCAATGCGAGAAGGAGTGCTCGGGCCCTGCATTGAAAATTGAGCTCTGATCGGGCAAACGTACACCAAATTTTTCCCGTCGGCAGACTGCCACAGCAGCTACCCGGCTTTGGTCTTTCAAACCATCAGTGTATATGGAGAGGTGGTCTGCAAACTGGCCTTGAATCTCTGCATGCAGTCCTTGGTACTCGAGTGGATGTGTCCCAGATTTCCTCAGTTCCGTGAGTCGGAGGATACCCGATGGCTTTCGCAACGACCACGGGGGATGTTCTGGGACTTTGGCATCCTCCAACATGTTCAAATCCACGCCCAAGGCCTCCAAATGAGGTTTCATTCAGAGCCTCAGTGGCCGGATGTAATTTGGCCTGGCTTCATACCTGGATTCGTCATGTTGCTCGAATAGACAATTGTGTGCAGGATTCAATGCATTAGGTGTTTATAAACTACTGACACGACATTGTAACATAGAACAGCAACTAGTGGAAGTACAACAGGTTACCTACACAATCGTGACCAGCGTGATCCTACAGGAGTAGCTCCACACCAGGTCTCCAATGTTCACAGGCAAAATACTGGCTGACGATGTATGTTTCCTTAGTACAACACAAACAAGTAACTATATAAACATGTTGAAATGTGTGCACTTATCTGCATGATTAGAACAGAAGGCCTTAACAACACCTAATGGAACTATCTGGTTATGATAGAAATGCACGAAATATATATATATGTAATTGTCTCCAGTGTGTGGGTCGCGAAGTGGGCGGCCCGGCCAGCAATTACCCAAATAGGTGGGGGGGGGGGGGCACTACACCAATGGGCCACACCAATGTTACCGTTGTATTTATACTTTTATAATGCGTTATACGTCACAGCTATATTTATGTTTATCGGTAAATGGAGTAAGACAAAGTGTGTGAAAACCCACATTTTGACTGTTATCAATCTACAAACAGTTGTAACTTGTAAACAAGATTTAAATAACAAAACCAACATTATTACCCAAATATCATCCCACCTTCCCATGCCCCCTCATTGCACCTCCCCACCTCCCCGCCTCCCAGCCTCCTCGCCTCCCAGCCTCCTCGCCTCCTGGCCTCCCCGCCTCTCAGCCTCCCCGCCTCCCAGCCTCCTCCCTTCACTGCCTCCCCGCCTCCCTCCCACCACTTTCTCCTCACCTCCCCGTCTCTACACCTCCCCGCCTCCCGCCTCCCCGCCTCCCCTCCTCACCGCCTCCCCAGCTCCCCCATTACCCGACCTCCCCGCTACTTTTTCGGTGATACTTAATAACGCGTGTATCTGACGTTAGTTCTCTCCTTTCCCGCTCAGACTGAATGGCGCTGCTGCCTGCTCGGACGCCGCGCTGCTGAACACCACCTTGCGAGGCGCGTCGCAGTTCGCCGGCTTTGTCGCCCTCCAGGTGGCGCCCCCGCGTACCACTTCCGGTGAGGACGGCACCATGCGGCGGGCGGTTCGCGCGGTGCATGCCGGGTGTAACATGGAGGTGGCGCCCCCACCCGGAGACTACCGGAACCAGGTAGGTTCCCCTTAAGAAACCGATGGTTACAACGGTGCGTTGTAGTCACATGGAAATCACAAGTTTGTATTCTGTACTCTTCTTAGCAAATTAGACGGGATACCCGAATGAGTTTAGCGTCCGACTCTTATTTTGGTAGATCGTGGGTTTGGAACTCATGGGTTTGAACCCTGGTCACGTGAAACAATGACTTATAAATGTATACTTGGCGCTTCCTAGCTTGGCGCTCGGCATTATTAGGATAGGGCAAGGACTGGGGTGGGTCAGTGTCAGGTTACACACATGCATACCTATGGCATAGGTTCAGTCAGCGCGTGAAGTTATTTCAAATAGGGTGAAGCTGAAGGCTGAGTTCCACTTTAACTGAATGTTCCGACCTACAAGGACTGCTAAGATGCCTACAATTGTGTTTTTACTTTAGCATTGGGCATTGGCAGAGCGAGTGTGTTATTTTTTCTGGAATTAGGGTCATTCTACTCATCACAAAGCATCGCCTTTCCAAGTAACACAGCCTCAACACAGTGTAAGTAGTAGTATGTGAGGCCCTCAGTTATGCCTGTATTAAGGTAATTCTACTCATCACAAAGCATCGCCTTTCCAGGTAACACAGCCTCAACACAGTGTAAGTAGTAGTATGTGAGGCCCTCAGTTATGCCTGTATTAAGGTAATTCTACTCATCACAAAGCATCGCCTTTCCAGGTAACACAGCCTCAACACAGTGTAAGTAGTAGTATGTGAGGCCCTCAGTTATGCCTGTATTAAGGTCATTCTACTCATCACAAAGCATCGCCTTTCCAGGTAACACAGCCTCAACACAGTGTAAGTAGTAGTATGTGAGGCCCTCAGTTATGCCTGTATTAAGGTAATTCTACTCATCACAAAGCATCGCCTTTCCAAGTAACACAGCCTCAACACCGTGTAAGTAGTAGTATGTGAGGCCCTCAGTTATGCCTGTATTAAGGTAATTCTACTCATCACAAAGCATCGCCTTTCCAAGTAACACAGCCTCAACACAGTGTAAGTAGTAGTATGTGAGGCCCTCAGTTATGCCTGTATTAAGGTCATTCTACTCATCACAAAGCACCACCTTTCCAGGTAACACAGCCTCAACACAGTGTAAGTAGTATATGTGAGGCCCTCAGTTATGCTGTATTAAGGTAATTCTACTCATCACAAAGCATCGCCTTTCCAGGTAACACACTCAACACAGTGTAAGTAGTAGTATGTGAGGCCCTCAGTTATGCCTGTATTAAGGTCATTCTACTCATCACAAAGCATCCCCTTTCCAAGTAACACAGCCTCAACACAGTGTAAGTAGTAGTATGTGAGGCCCTCAGTTATGCCTGTATTAAGGTCATTCTACTCATCACAAAGCATCCCCTTTCCAGGTAACACAGCCTCAACACAGTGTAAGTAGTAGTATGTGAGGCCCTCAGTTATGCCTGTATTAAGGTCATTCTACTCATCACAAAGCATCGCCTTTCCAGGTAACACAGCCTCAACACAGTGTAAGTAGTAGTATGTGAGGCCCTCAGTTATGCCTGTATTAAGGTCATTCTACTCATCACAAAGCATCGCCTTTCCAGGTAACACAGCCTCAACACAGTGTAAGTAGTAGTATGTGAGGCCCTCAGTTATGCCTGTATTAAGGTAATTCTACTCATCACAAAGCATCGCCTTTCCAGGTAACACAGCCTCAACACCGTGTAAGTAGTAGTATGTGAGGCCCTCAGTTATGCCTGTATTAAGGTAATTCTACTCATCACAAAGCATCGCCTTTCCAGGTAACACAGCCTCAACACAGTGTAATAGTAGTATGTGAGGCCCTCAGTTATGCCTGTATTAAGGTCATTCTACTCATCACAAAGCATCGCCTTTCCAGGTAACACAGCCTCAACACAGTGTAAGTAGTAGTATGTGAGGCCCTCAGTTATGCCTGTATTAAGGTAATTCTACTCATCACAAAGCATCGCCTTTCCAGGTAACACAGCCTCAACACCGTGTAAGTAGTAGTATGTGAGGCCCTCAGTTATGCCTGTATTAAGGTCATTCTACTCATCACAAAGCATCGCCTTTCCAGTAACACAGCCTCAACACGTGTAAGTAGTCGTATGTGAGGCCCTCAGTTATGCCTGTATTAAGGTAATTCTACTCATCACAAAGCATCGCCTTTCCAGGTAACACAGCCTCAACACAGTGTAAGTAGTAGTATGTGAGGCCCTCAGTTATGCCTGTATTAAGGTCATTCTACTCATCACAAAGCATCGCCTTTCCAGGTAACACAGCCTCAACACCGTGTAAGTAGTAGTATGTGAGGCCCTCAGTTATGCCTGTATTAAGGTCATTCTACTCATCACAAAGCATCGCCTTTCCAGGTAACACAGCCTCAACACAGTGTAAGTAGTAGTATGTGAGGCCCTCAGTTATGCCTGTATTAAGGTCATTCTACTCATCACAAAGCATCGCCTTTCCAGGTAACACAGCCTCAACACAGTGTAAGTAG